>JANHMN010000147.1:0-32450 GCA_030674055.1 Rhabdomys pumilio | reverse complement strand
TTTTAGTTTTATACAGTTCTACTAGTCATCAGTTAATTCTTGGTGCACTCTGTGTGCTATTGAGTCCAGTTGCCTCTGTCTGCATCTTATATTGCTAATATTTTCCTCTGAGAGTTTTAGCATTTCAGCTTTTGAATAATTTAATATTAATGTTTGTGCAAGGTGAGGAGATATAAACATAATCCCGTTTTCTGCTAGTGAATATCCATTTTATAAAAAGTCATTCAGGATCAGAAGTTCTGACCACCAAGTCCAGTCCAACATTCAAGTAAATATGACTGTGTGTTTTCAAATTGTCCTGAGAACTGCTGAAGTTCAGCATAGCAATGACAGGGAAACTTAGACCCCTCATTTATCTCTTTTACTAAAAACTTGTCATTTCCTGTCTGGCTTTGGATCCTTTTATATCTGCTTATGTTTGTATCATTACAATTGGAACTGGGTTATAATTTACCATTTTTTAAAAAGAAAATCAATACTAACTTGGATAGTTGCCACATTTTACTTTTCTTTACAGTCTACCCAGGAGTCCTTGTCTCACCACATCTTCAGCAGCTTTAACTCCCGTTTTATTCATTTTAATTTGCTTTGATTAATATCTGTTCACACAGTATGTGAGGATCTCTCACCACAACTTTGATTTGCATCACCTCATGCTATTACTGTAATTACTTGTTATGTTAAATCTGATTTTGCACACATTTTGGATATCTGAACATTTTATAGAAAATTTATCCAAGTGTAGAATGTATCTTTCATATCTTTTGTTTTAGGTTTTTTTCACATATAGTGTCATATATTTTTGATGGGTAGAGGGATAAGCCAGTATTTAAGAGTGCATAATACTATTACCTTGGATTCGAGTTCAGTTCTTAGTTGCTGTCAGTGGCTCACAATCATCTTCGAATACAAACACAACAGGTCTCAACATTCTGGGGTCTACTAGCTCTCACACTCACATGCAACCAACTTCAGTACTCACACATAATTTAAAACAAAATAAATATTAAAATGAAATACTCTTTATACATTATGAGGATTTAATTCCTCTTTCTAAATTTGATTTTCAAATATTTTCTGTTGTCCCTTTTGATGAATTTTGAATTCTGTTTCTTCTGAAATTATGAAAAAATGGCACTTCTGAAAAATTCTTTCTTTGAAAATAGATCCCAAATCATTGTGTTTGGTAGAAAGCACTGAAAATGTTAATCATTTGGGGGCATGCTACTAGAGACACGGTTTTGCTTTGTAATTTATTAGTTGTCCTGGAAATAACTCTGTAGACCAGGCTAGCCTCAAATGTGTACGTTTGTCTGCCTCTATCTCTTGATTGCTTTGTTAAAGGTCATCCAACAACTTGTCCAGTGAAAACATTATTCTTCAGTAAATATATCCAAAATTTTCTGTTTAACTATAGAGAACATTTACTTTGATAAAGGATAAAACTTTAAATAATATTATTCAATGGAAAGCTATATAAATACAATGAGGTGCTAAATATATTATTTTAGCTAACATCATGAAATAATGCAATCTTATAATGTATTTCTAGGATCTCATATCAATTTTCTTCTTTAATTGAATGAAAATGGCTTTTAAAAATATTGCACTGGGAATTTTTCTCTTCTCCCAGATTACAGTAAGAATGATTGGAAATTCCTCAATACTATTTTATTACATCATTTTGAAATTCAGTGGAAGACATTTAATGCCCAAAGACCTGATCACAGAGCACTTGACTTTTGCCAATTGCCTCTTTATCATCTCAAAAGGCATTCCACAGACACTGTCAGATTATGGATTAAAAGATTTCCTGGATGATATTGGATGTAAATTGATAATGTATATTTACCAAATAACAAGGGGGACAGTCCCTGTATGCAATGTGCCTACTGAGTTGCTTCCAAGCAATCACAAACAGCCCCAACAACTCCAGGTGGATGATGCTTAAACACAGAGCCAACAAGTACCTTGGTCCTTCCTGCTCACTCAGCTGGCTTGTGCATTTATTTCTAAACATCTTGACTCCAGCAACAGTGTCAGGTCCACGTTACAACAAAAATACATCTAACAGGATGATTTATGGTTACTGTTCATGGTTTGCTTCAGGCAATTTTGCAACCACACTGTATGTGTTCTTACTGTGCTTCTCTGATGGACTGTGTCTGGCTCTCATGGCCTGTTCAAGTGTCTCCACAGTGAGTATCCTCTACAGACATAAGAAACAAGTCAATCATGTTTACAGTGCTCAGGATTTTTTAAAAGTCTCTCCTGAAAACAGAGCCATGAAAACTATCCTCATTCTAGTGTGTACTTTTATCCTCTCTTATTCATTCTCCTCCACTGTGTCGGTCTTTACAACCTACTCCAAATATCCAGAGCTTTGGGGAGCAAGTGTATTTACATTTCTAGAAATATGCTTTCCCATATTTTGGCCCTTTGTTCTCATCAACAATATGAAGTCTAGTTCCAGTCTGCTTCTACCCTGCTTTCATAGTAGATAACTTTCTCAAAGAATGGTGTGAGACCTCATTGACTGTATTTTTTATACATTGGAATAAGCTGTTATATGTTGTGCAATGTTAACACAGTATTTTAAAAATATAAATCTTTCTTTAACTGACTCCTATATTATGTAGAGTCATCAGTAGTTATTTTATCATGGTATTTTTTTTTTTTACAAAGCTTATTGTCAAATATTGAACAATTTTGAATATATACAGGATTATCATGTTATATAAAATGTTATGTTAATAGTCAAGGTACAGATGAACATAAAAAATAAATACCACAGGGAGGCCAGACAGTATTTGATGGCCAGGAAAAAAAGGTATATGCTTGTTTTGTCGTGTTTTGTTTTGGTGTGTGTGTGTGTGTGTGTGTGTGTGTGTGTGTGTGTGTATTCTTGCGGGTAACACCATCCTTAATTTTTTATAAATGGTTATTTTTCTTGCATGTTTGTTTGTGTACAACTTGTGAAAAATACCTGAGGAGTTTTATATCAGGGCATTGTACCATCAAAGCCATTAGTAGATGATAGTTTTGAGCCATCATTGAGGTGGAAATAACACCTGGGCAGTCAGTGCTCTTAGGTATCAAGAATTCTCTCCATCTCCAAAACATTTTGGTAATATTTTAAAACTTTAATTTTGTGTATGTTTGTGTGCATTATATATGTATGTATGTATACAACATGCATGCCCACTGCCTACAGAGGCAAAAAATATATATATATTGGATCCTCTGGAAATGTAATTATACAAAGTGGCAAACCACAGTGTGTTTGTTGGTAACTACTCAGTTTTTTTGCAAGATCATCACATGCTTTAAAAAAGTGAGCCAGCTCTCTAGCTCCATGGCATTGTTTATTGCTTCTCATTTATGGGCGTAGGGCTACTTATTAATTCTCTACACCAGCAATGGAATGGTATCACCAAGATTCAAATTGGCTCTGCTGACCTCAGTTGAACCTCACTGGAATATCTTCATAGTTATATGGACAATGAAGTTAACAATTCCAAGTACATATTGTCAACTTGACATTTCTACATATGATTTTTAACTATAAAAATCAATCTTTTAATAAAAGTCTATATTTTTTAGGTCAAAATGGTACACACATCCCAACTTTAAAATGCATAATTAATCACAAGGAGATAAATTCATATATACCACAATTTATGGAAGAATACAAAAAAACCAAGGATACATATGTATACACATACACACACACACAGGGAGGTACATACATGCTCTGTTTATTTAAACACAGGGAGGTACATACATTTCTGTTTATTTAAACCTCCAAACATTTATGATCATGATATATTTTAATCATTCCAGAAAATTGAATTTCATTATAGTATCAGGGAAATGGATGATGGACCAGGAGTGGATATGTGGAGAAAGATAACTAACACTAGAAATTCATGAAAATGCCATATAATAGAACTGTGAATGTCTGTCTATGTGAGTGTTTCTTTTGGGTGATGCTATGCAGACTATTATGTCCATCTTAGAAGCCATAGGTTGCCACCTAAAAAGTAATGTGTGAGATGCCTCCCTTGAGTTTTTGAAAACCGCCCCCCAAAACAGTACAGAGTATTGCCAGTGCTCTTGGTTAACAACCAGAATTTTATGGCAAGACCCTCTTGCTGATGACAACACATGCTTTGGACATGAGATATGACAAATCAAATTCATATTAACCAGGATATTTCATCCTTGTTGGGTTTATTCCATACCACATGAGGTGCATTCAGGATTTTGGAGGAAGAAATTCATTAATAATCTTAGTCATCTGTGAATTCTGTGACCTACAACATTGACTGTCCTTGTAAGTAAAATACTCTTATTGCTACATTGGTAACACAAATTATTATTGCAGTAAGCAGCCGCTTGATTTGGCACTTGATTTATAGTAGCAGTTTTCAACTAATGACTTATAACCACTGGAAAACACTTATTTCCAATAGTCTTAAGAATTGAGTCACTGCTCCATAGAAAAATTAGAGTTGTGGCAACTAAAATACATTTCTGAGTGCAGGTTCCTAAGATCAGATGAAATATGTGTTCACAAATGTTTGTGACTCAAAGATTGAAAACCACTGCTCTACAAAACACCTAGTGCTACAAACTGGGTCAGGAATTCATGGTTGGGGACCTCACAGGCACCATAAATGCCATTATTTTGATAAATGGACATAGTTTCAAATTACTCTCCAAGTTTTTATCTACAGCCATCAATTAGTGCAACACTCAGAACTCATAAGGTAAGTTTCTATCTATTGTGAAGCTGGTTATCACACTGACCAAATTGCAGAGAATGAGTGACTCCAAAATGCTCAATCAGACATGAACTGTCTATATAATCCCCCTCCCTAAAGGCTCAGGTAACATCATGGTAAATTTGAAGGAAATTTTCAGAGAGCCAGATGTGGGAGAGGATCAGACAAAAACTATATCTACTAAATATGTCAGGACACTGCACTCATGAACTCACAACATCTGTGGTTGCCTGCATAAGACACACACACAATATTAGGCCAGTCAATCTTCTAGCATGAAGGAGGGGTTCACGACACTCCAGCCCTAATGGAGGAACTATTGACACTTCATGACTTCTGGACAGGAAGAGGCAGTGTTTCATAAATTTATGGGCCCTAGGAGGTCAGCCAAGCACTGAATAACACCTTTGAATACATGTGTACCAGAACTTGTAATGGGTTATAGAAAATAGAATGTATAAAGCTGGGAGCAGTTAGGAATATAGTGATAGATTTAAAGAACTTAGGAGGACTGCCAAATGGGTGAGCACATCTAAGTGTGTTGTATACATGTGTGACATTAAAAGAATTCGGGAACATTTTAAAGTACTCCAATAACCATGATCTGTTCTTAAGCCTATACAGGAAAACAACTGCATATTATAAACCAATTACAGGGAATTTCAGAGAAAAATAACCCCCAACAGGAGGCTACACATTTAACTATCCATACAAATTAGTCCACAAACATTCAGTGGATCACAACATAGTTTATAAACAATGAATGGCAACCGCACAGTAAAAATTAATCTATCTTTAAGAAAATGTGGCTTAAAGAGAGAAAGACTAATGCATCTTTTTCCTTCCCGACTCTCAATTTAGTTGTTCGTCAGAGTTAAAAGAAATTCTCAAGGATGTTTGAGCACTGGGACAGGCTCTCAGTTTTCCCACATTTAGCAAGACCACGCAACAGATTATATGTTCTTAGCTTTGGCTGTTTGTTCCTTCTGCATCCCTCCTTGTGACACTGCGGATTCAAAGAAATGGTTCCTTCCTAATTCTTCCAAATTGTTTGGTTGCATTTGTTCCTGTGATTTGGACATGTTTGCACTACACATAATTGGTGGAAAGTATTTTAAAAGTCTGTCATTATGTAGATGGTGTTATGGATCTATATTTGAGTTTTAAAGCATTTCTATCCGCCAATAACATGGAAGAGAATGGGTCAGGTTCAGAGTCAGGCAGGACCTAGAAGTGAGTGAGGAATACCACAAATGGAGTATTACAACAGAGTGGTCTTGGAATTGGCATTTATCTACCATGACTTCTGATCCTATATTCTCACATATGGCCCATGCCATAGTTGTAAATATTTCCTGTTTTCCACAGAGTTTTATATACCAAATGCTTCAGTGAACGAGGTGTAACAATTGGCAGTGGAACGAAGCAAAGAACAGGAGGCCCCAGAGGAGTCTGAGGCACAGTATAGAAAAGACAGAGGGTGGGACAGGCTAGTATTTCTCCACAGAGAGGCACGTGTTTCCTTTGGGGAAATATGGTGGTTGATAAATATTATGTGAGGACTGTGGTCTGGTGTAAATTAAAATGCTTTGATCAAACTGAGTAGATTATTGTTCTCTCTTCCTTTACATTCTTTTTCTATTTTTTGCTGTTTTAAATTGAGAATTTCGTGACTGACACAAATTCCAGTAAACTGCTTCTGTAAAATCCCGTCAGGTGTCTAAGAGCAGAGGCAGTGTGTATTAGTGGAGACAAATGTAGGTGTTTTGTTGGACTTGTCAGTTATGAGTTGGACTTGTCAGTTATGAGTTCTGTAGAGGACTCATCAATAAATTTACAACCCACCCCCAATTAAAGCTATTATATTTAGGTAATCTTTGCTCAGAGTGGTTGTCTATGGCTAGGGATCATTGAGGTGAACAAAGAATTATGAATGTTAGGAACAAAGCCCAGTCACACAGCAATGTGAAGTGACAGTTGGAGAGGAAGGGGCCACTAGCAGACTAATGACTGGACATGGGGGATCGGAAAGCCTCAGGTACCTGAGAGGGAAAATTGCAGATTTATAAGGTTTCAAGACAGAAAGCAACAATTGAATATTTTAGGCCAAGACAACAACATGGCAGCTACTACCAAATTAAAGTTGAGATCCTCAGAACTCCAGACAGAAATAACAATTATAAATTATTGGGCTGGACTCTAAAGTAGGAGCTTCCTCTAGAGTAGCAGCAACCATCAGAATTACAATGTAGAAAAGCCAAGGGTTCTAGGCACAAAGTAACGGCTACACATCTTGGTGGCAGCCAAAAATCGAGATAGATAAGTCAATAGATAGATGATAGATAGATAGATAGATAGATAGATAGATAGATAGATAGATGACAGATAGATAGATGACAGATAGATAGATGATAGATAGATGATAGATAGATAGACAGATAGATAGACAGACAGACAGACAGACAGACAGACAGACAGACAGACAGATAAATGAGAAGATAGATAGATGATAGATAGATAGACAGACAGACAGACAGACAGACAGACAGACAGATAGATAGATAGATAGATAGTAATTCTAATAACCATAACCTGTTCTTAAGTACATACAGGAAAACATATGCATATGTATACTACAATCCTTTATAAAGGAATGTCAGAGCAAAATAACCACAAATAAGAGGCTATACATTTAACTATCCATAAAAATTCATTTGTAAACATGGAGTAGACAACATAATGGTTCATACAGAATGAATGACAACTGCATGGTAAAAATAATCTATCTTTTAGAAAATGTGGCTTGAAGAAAGTGAGACAAATGTCACTTGTTGCCTCTCCTTCCTTCAGACCTCTCATTTTGACTGTTCTTCAAAGTTTAAAGAACTCTCCAAGGATGTCTGGGCATTGGGAAGGCTGCTAGTGTGTCCTATATTTTTCAAGGCCATGCAACCAGCTTCATGTTCTTAGCACTATATGTTTAAAGAAGACATTGTATGCCAGAAAGGGGAATAGATTCTTGGATCTGAAATGACAGTAGTTGTGAGCTGCCATGTAGATACTATGAACTCAGTCTGAGTTATCTGAACACGTAACAAAGGCTCTTGACCACTAAGCCATCTCTGCATTTCTTGGACCTAAATTTTGCTGTGTTCTTTAGATCCAAACTCAAGTCATTGGAATTTTAAGTCAAGCATTTTTATCCACTGAAATATCTTTCCATCCCATGTGTGCTTAAAATTCAAGAATGTAGTTCATGTGAGGGGAGAGTGAGTTCGAACTATGAAGAAACAAAGACCTGAGGCTCACAGTGTTCCAACAGGCTCCTATTACTACTCACCTGTATGGAAATTGGATTTCTCCTTTCACCTTTTCAGGCCCTCAGATGGAATTTAAATCCTCATAGTATGGCAAGGGCTGTTACACATCAATCCTTTTCTCTGTTCCCATTCAGGATTTGAAGTGTATTCCAAGTACTACTAAGTAAATAGGAAGTAATAATGCCTAGTGATAGAAGCTGTACAAAGCAATAGAATACACAGAGAGACACCAAAACTACAAATGTTTTCCAATAATTGATTCCACAATGACAGAAAAAAAAGGAAGCTACCTTATGGAATTAGGTTAAGCCAGTTAGAGAAAAGAATTCTGTGCAGATGGAGGTAATGGGTGTAGGCTGGAAGATGGATTCATGTTTGTGCACATCTACCCGTAACCTTCTACTATACAAGAAAGGAGGTGTCCATGTAGAAGGGCTTACATAGTGACAGGGAATATTCTTATGTCTGTCTGATGACTCTTTCCCAAACCTTACATCTACTTTTCATGTACCTATGCCGTTTGAATCGCAGTCCTTGCACGGTGGACAGCACAAGCTTGCCCATTTCAGACTAGCACCATATGTGTTGCTCTTTTGAACATTATTATTTAAAGCTTCTTGACAAACATGAGTGATTTTCTTATTGTTTTTGTTTTGTTTCCTTTTGTTTTTGTTCTTTTTGCTTATTTTTTGAAACCTTTTTTAATATTTTGTTTTTCTTTGCAGACTGTGAGTGATTTGCCTGAATGTATGTATGCTGTTAATGGGTTTCCTCTTTGGATTTAGCCATAAAATCAACTTTGACAACAAAATTTTGAATGTCCATGTCATCTTCAATACTGACTATGTCATTGTATGTTTGTGTCATCTATGTTTCTTCAAGGAATACACTGAGCAAACTCCAAAGACTCATGGGTAAAAGTTCCTTCCAACTTTTCATAATTTTTTCCTTGAATTTATCTGTATAATTTATTCTTATTTATGCTCCATGATAATATTATGGTAAAGTGATTTGAAAGTGATTTTCAACACTTCAGGAAGATGGTGTTATGTGTAATAGAACCACATCCTACAATGTGAGGAGTCATGAGGAGAAAAGATGAGGAAGGGGAGGAGACTAGTGAAAAGAGGAGGAGTCAGTGAGCAGAGATGGAGAACTATGGATGGTTCAAGAGCAGTCTTGGGTAACAACGTATCAAAAGGTTAGATTTTGGGTAACAATTCTAATTGTGTGGGCATCTTGTTAATTGAGCATTTCTAAATATATACATCCATTGGATAATCTTTAAGTATTAAGAGTGTTCATTCTACCAGGCATAGTCTGGGCTCAGCCAAGTGTTGTGGAGAGTGTAGTGGATTGGCTGAGCCAGACACCACGTTGACTTCTCTTGGGTGCCAGGGCAGGTGTTTCTAGATAGCCAGAGCCGAGGTCCAGAGCCAGAGCAATGGGAAAATGGTGGCTACCTGAGAATAGGCCAGACTGAACCACGGTTTTGAAATATTACCCCCAACACTTTGGTGCCCTTCTGTTTGCTTCAGTGTCCTCTTGGTGGATGGTTCATTTGATAAATACGTAATGTCTTTCCTCACGTCTTCTAATTAATTTTGATTTAAAGTCTATTCTTTGGTTAAATATAAAATATTTTATTTACTATTTTACTAGATATTAAAATGGCTATGCCAGCTTGCTTCTTAGGAGCATTTACTTGGAATATCTTACTACATCCTTTTACTCTGAGGTGATATCTATCCTTGATGTTAAAGTGTGTTGCTGGAAGCAGCAGAAGTATGTATCCTACTTTCACATCCATTCTGTTAGTTTGTGCAGTTTTATTGTAGAATTGAGACCATTCATATTTTGAGACTTCAGTGAGCAGTTTTTGTTGTTGATTTTGGTTATTTTGTTGTTACCGTGTGTGTGTGTGTGAGTGTGTGTGTGTGTGTGTGTGTGTGTGTGTGTGTGTGTGTGTGATATTCTGGTGAGGGATTATTAAGTCCCTGTGTTCGACTTAATTATGGTTAAGCTGTTTCAGTTGGTGCTTTTCTTCTAGCACCTTCTATAGGGCTGGATTTCTAAGTAGGCATTTCTTCAATTTTGTTTTTATCTTGGAATGTCTTAGTTTCTCCATGGGTTATGATTGAAAGTTTTCCTGGGTATAATCATGTGGGTGGTGTTCGTGGTCTCGTAAGCTCGGTAGCACATCTGTCTAGATAATTTTGGGGAAATTGTAATTCTCTGTGTTGGCATCAGGTCTTTTCTTTGTTCAGTAGATTTATTTTTACTTGGTTTCTGCAGTCATCCCTGGTTCTTAGGAGGGTGTGGTGGTTGTGTGTTTTCTGGTAGCAAGTTCTTCTGGGGTCCTGATAGGTGTGGCCACTGGTGGCTCAGGGTTAAATGTATTTCTGGGCGTTGGGAGATGATCCTTATAAATGAGGATTGTTTATGGGGCTGGTTTGAGAAGGTCCACAGGAAAGAGAAAATAATTTCTCCTTCCAGGGTCTTTTTTCCATTAGGAATGAGGGAAGTGAATGAGGAGAAGCCACAGTAGAAGGCCTTCTACAGAGTTGGGAATGAAACTGGAGAGTCTCTAGAAGGTTGGTGGCAAGCTATCCTGCTGTATTCAGTAGTGAACTGTTGGGCCTTGGATGAGGTAACTTCATTTAACCTGCACCCTTTGGTCACATAGCACACAGGTAGAGGGCGTGATTAGCAGGTCTCCACCTCCAGAGATAAAAATATTAATGAGTTACCTAAAGGCGGGGGGGGGGGCATAGCTAATTAAGTTATCCCCTCCCCTTTTCCCCCTCCCTATAAAAAGTCAGGGGAGCCTGGCTTTTGCGGGAAAGCACATACCATCTACACCTATTCATCACGTCATGAACAATAAAAGCTTTGGAAAACTCCACTTGTTGCCTGGGCCTTCCTGCGCCTGCTGCCAGACTGCCAGACTGCCAGCTTTTGGAACCCTGGAACCTTGAACTGCAGCCAGCCGCCAGCTGTGGGCGGCTAAGTGAATGTGGGAGCGCTGCGGGCCCACCGCAGAACCTCTTGGCTTTGTCATGGCCGCAGCCAGACTCCCTCCCCCGCACAGTTTTTTTCCCCACAGTGAACAACAAAACAAAATGCCTCAGATGATGGATGAAGGCAATGAATGGCAGTGTATGTTGTTCTCTGAACATAAAATGCTCACCATGTCATACAAGCACCCACACTTTCACATATTCACAAATACCAAAGATGCACAGAAGATTAAAATGAGAATATCAGATTTGGATATATTTATATCTTACACACATGTTCTAATGTAGTGATTAGGTTTTTTGAGTCAAGAAATTACTAATGCTATTTATTCATAGCTCTTCTCTGGGTACACACTCAGGAAAGAATTTATCTGATTTCACTTTTGTTGCAATAATCTATAAATTACAGTATGGTTTTCTTTGAAATCCTTTTTGAAATTTAAGCTTTCTATTAGAAAAATTATTAGGAAAACATTGATTTATTGCCAATAACATGATTACACATTCTGAACTGTGGTGTATCTAGCTGTTTATTTACTCTTGTTTTTATTTAATCTTCAGTTCTCTCATATTTATACTAGTAAATACTGTTTGTCCAGATGATTGGTTTCATTATGACATTTTAGATGTATACAGCATATACTTTGATCATGTTCATCACCACAATATTAACCACTCTTCCTCCTCTTTCCTCTCTCATTTTTGCTCATTCTTCTCTTGTTCATAGTTAATCTTTCTTTTACCTTCATGTCTTACAGAAGAATGGTTGAAGAAAAAAGTTTACAGGTAAGGTCATTGTACCAGCACACACACACACACACACACACACACACACACACACGATCTCAATGTGTGTGTGTGTGTGTGTGTGTGTGTGTGTGTGTGTGTGTGTAGTCTCATGGAAATTTTCCTGCTACAACTGAGTTGCCGTGGTCACAGTGTCTCTTCATAGCAATAAAATGCTAACCAAACAGAAGTTGGCACCAGGGGCTAGGATATTGCTGTGATAGGCCTGACCATACTTTTGTTTGGAGGAATATAGAACATTTTGGGACTTTGGATTAGGGAAAAAAAAAGTTGAATAGTTTAAGTAGAACATAATGGGCCATACTAGTAGGAGTATGGAAAATAGTGAACTACGGGGGCCTGATCCAAGAGGTCTCAGAGAAGAATGTTAGTATGTTAGTATGTGTCCTAGAGACTGGTCTTGTGATGTTTTAGTAAAGAATGTAGCTGATTTTTGCTCTTGTCTAAAAAAATCTGCCTGAAGCTAAATTGAAGTGCTTTGGATTAATTGCATTTGAAGAGATTTCAAAACAGTCTAGTGTGGACTGTGTTGTGTGGTTACTGCTGACCACACTTCTGCCGACCTATAATGAAAAGGAGCAGGCTGAACAAGGAAAGTTACAAAATGTACAATTTGAGGAGAAAAAGAATATCAGAAAGTGGAATGGAGTTAAGCCCTGATTTTAAAAAGATAAATAGATTAAAGAAAATTTTGGTATTAAATGAAACAAAGTGAGTGGTGACCTCATGGAAAGATTCTACCCAGCTAAACTTCCAACTAGTGAAAAAGAATTAAGAAAAGCTTAGATCCTGATTTGTTGACATAAGCCTTTATTCTCTGCACTCTAGAGGTAGAGGCAAGTGAATCACTGAGTTTGAGGTCAGTATGGTCTACAGAGTGAGTTTCAGGACAATCAAGCATGGGCAATAAAGGAAACTACTGAAAACAGAAAACTGGTGAAGGTGTCATTGAATGAGGAGACCATGTTTCAGCCCCAGTAAGCAGCAGAATTTTGCAGTTTCAGCCATGTGGTTCTAGCTTTAGAATCAAAAATAGAAGAAATGGGATCATGGAACCCCCTTGGAACACTAAACAAAGCCACTGAGAACAGTTATATGGAGGGGGTGTCCCTGCATGGAAGTCTAGAGAGGTCATTGTGTGAAACTGTGAAGGTGAAGTCTGGATTACTTTGGAAACCCCAAGAAATGGGAGATGGCAGAGCCATGGGATATCTGCTGCCCACCAAAAATTCTGCTAACAGGATAAAGAAGTGTGTTGCAGTGAAAGGAGGTAGACATATGAGGAGTGTTTTGACCAGATGATTTCTGATTGAACCTGTGGTCTGTGTCTCAAAAAGAAATCCATGCCTGGTCCTGTACATCTGGTCAAATCCCCAAGGTTTGGGAGATCATAAGTCTTGTAGGATAACCTTTAATTGTTTGCTAAAGGTTCTTTTGACCAACAAGTCTTTTAATTATGTATATTTATATGCATAGAGTTGTGCTACACTCAACTTTTGTCAGACAAGCTTCTTTTGTAGCAGGCACTGGTTAATGCAAACTCAGAACTAGCCAAACACCGAGAATGAGTAATTTTAAATCCTCACCCATAGACATCCTTCCCTCCAGGGTCGGGGGATATGTCATATAAAAAGAAACAGAAAGATTGAGAACTCGAAGATGTGGAGGAATGCTTTAAAATGCTGTCTTCTGTGCATGACATGTCTGCTGCCTTATGATCTATTATGAGTATCACACAACATCTATGCAAAATTATTCCAATTTTCACTGGCATATTCCAGCATGGGTAGGGGAGGTGTTACTCCTATATAAAAAGCTCTTGGCAGTGTATGGGTACTGAGAACAGGAGAGTCACTTTTCATCGGGTGTCTGAAAACTGATACATTGTTAAGCCATACTAGATGACCCTACCCATGAGCATACGGGAAACACTAATTGGACTTGGTGGGTGGTGTTAAAGAAAAAGATCTAGCAAAAAAAGGTGTGGAACAAGAAGGGAGATCTATTATAAAACACATTATCAGGGAAAAGGGGGGGTAGACATGATTAAATCTCATTGAACATATGTTTGAAATTATAAAGTAATAAAATATATTAAAGAAAAATATACCTCAAAAGTCCAATGGCTCTTTCTAAAAACTATGCCACTGCTTTAGAATATATGCACACTGCTTTAGAATCCATTTTCTAGAAAGGTCAAAAAAGCCTCACTTATAATAGGTGAAGACTGGAGTCCATACAGCATCTGCTCACATATGTAGTTGTGAATACATGCAATGGACTTTCTTTAGACACAAAGATAAATGGACATCAGCAGCACACACACACACACACACACACACACACACACACACACAAAAACAAGTAAGAAGAACTTAGAGAATGCTACTTAAAAGAAGTTAGATATAAAAGACCCATGGAATGTCTAATTTTAATGTCCCTTAATGCTGGTTGTGTAACTTCTGAAATCTCCCAAGATATTAGGTGTTGAGGAAACACTGTCAGTTCTGCCCAAATCAGGACAGAATTACATAAGTGCTTTGTACTACCCTGGAACGGAACTTTTGTGTTGCTTTCCTTGTGACACATTATGTACTCTAAGGACTCACAAAAAAGTTTTTCCACCAACTCCTCATAATTGCTTCTGTGGATTTGCTACCTTAATCTGAATGTCTTCATTACAGGCAATTGAAACAAAGTTATTGAAAAATTATTCTCAATCCCCTAATGCAGATTTTGTCATGGACCTAGAGTTGAAAGTCACAGGTCCTGTGAGGAAGAAAACCAAGAATAATAAGTCTGTAAGTGAGGAACCGGAGTCTCATCTCAACAAGACAGCATCTATGCCTCACTACAGTGTTCGTCCATTGTCGTTACACAGAGCACACAGTAAGTACATTTTCTCTTTATCCCAAGTGATCAGAGCACCCTCAGGTGGAAGGGAATAAGGGAGAGTCACTATTGCTAAGTATTGAAGTGAAATCTTGAAAAGGCTTTCACATAAAAAAGGAGCTATTTCCTGCGGGCAAAGGATAGACTATCTCCTGCCTTTCCCACTCTGGAAACCAATGCCTCTCACAAGCTCCAAAATTTCTTCCTATCTTGTTATACCTCCCTACACTCATGTATGTATATGGTGTGTGTGTGTGTGTGTGTGTGTGTGTGTGTGTGTGTGTGTGTGTGTGTAAATTAAAACGTCCATATATATAGCTAGGTAGATAGATAGATAGATAGATAGATAGATAGATAGATAGATAGATAGATATAGATACTTTAGATTAGATAGATGATAAATAACATAGTGGGAATTTGTGGTAGATGTACATGTGGTGCATACAGAGAACAGAAAAGTTGTTGATGTCCTCCTGTATCCCTGTCTGCACTATTTCTTCAAGAAAAGTCTGTGTCTGAAGTGTGTGTGTGTGTGTGTGTGTGTGTGTGTGTGTGTGTGTGTGTGTTTCTAAGCTGGGGGCCAGAAATACTCAGCAATGATATGCAGGTTGTGTGATCTAAACTCAGGTGCTGATCTTGCCATAAGCACTCTTACTTGTTGAGCCATCTCTCCCACACCCACATCACCCATTTTAGGCATAGAATTCTCCTCCTTTTCTTCTCTCCTATTGGAAAAAATTACTAATCTTTCTTTTAGGATTTATTTTTATTATTTTAAATAACATTTCTTTGTACATATGTTTGTTTGTGGGTATGAATGTGTTGGAGCCAGTAGAGCCCAGAGGTATCAGATTCGACCTGGAGATGGAATTGGAAGCAGCTGTGAGCCATCCAATGTGGGTGCTGTGAACAGAACTCAGATTCTCTGAAGAAGCAGTAAGTACTCTAAGCTATTGACTCATCTCTCCAGCCCCCAAGTTCCTAATCAGAAAATCAGAAGTATATAAACCAATAATGACTTCATAAAGATCTCTTATGTAACTAAAAAAGATAAAAGAGATAATTACTTTCTTTAAGTAATAGATGATTTAAACTAGACACTAATGTGTGACTGAATAGACAGTGTGTTCATTGAGCAGCATGGCTCATACACAGTGTGATTGACTGTTCTCGTTACAGACTGAGCCAGAATTCCTGTGTTTCAACAGAGAATTATTTCAGTTAGTTTTGGAAATTTTGAGAAAATAAATACCCTTCTGCATCAGTTTAGGAAGTGGCAGGGGAAACAGTTACTATTATCCTCAGCACCTCACTGTGAGATTTGTGAAGAGAAGTCTTGATTGAAATCCAAAGGAGAAAGCTCACTGTTGACCGGTGTGGTTTTGACCATTCATAATGTAGTGTGAAACTCACGAGATTTTAGGACACAAGTCAGGTTAAAAAAAAAAAAGTGAAAAAGAGTCTTGTCAATATCAGAGCCTCAGAAACTACACCATAGACTGTACAGGGTCAGGCTCAAGTGAGGAGCACTGCAAATAAAGTAGAGCCACAGGGAAATCTGGGAACTGCTGCTTTGAGTGCTTCCCCTCTGTGAATCCACTATGATTACAGACAAGACTTCTCAAACTCTTGATACTTAGGCTGATTTTCTGCTTTTGTAAAATGAATTTATGGAGACTTTTCCATTAAAGTATTTCAGAGAGATGACTAGCCTACATTTTCTGTTTTTGATATTTTATCATTTTTCCTCCATATTGATGAAGAGATTTCATACTGAGGCTACTGACAAAGTATTTTGCGTATTAATGTTCCATTATCACTATATATCTTACCTTTATTGAATGAATTATTACTCACTATAGACAGATGAAAAGACTGAACACAACACATTTATCATGAAATCTGACACACTAGAGCTCTCTTGTTTGAAAACAGTCTATTACCTTATCTGATTTTCCAGCATTGCTCAATAGCTGGACAGTTATCTCTTGTTTGATACATTGTTTTCGATTGTTCTCTTCCTACTTTTCATAATCATAGAATCCTTATCAAACAAGTACATGAGGCAGTATAAACTTATATGAATAGAACAAAGGTAGTGAACGACACTAAGAGTGTCTTCTGTTACAGGGATTATCAGGAACACCTTCATACACTGGAATCTCTTAGTACCATATATTCATGGTACCATGATAAGGAGATGCACTGATAACTAGACTGGTCTAAGACTTCTCAGAAGCCCTTATGAAAAAGAAAAAGGAACCTAGTTCTGTGTGGAAGAAGGGACTTTGTTCCAGTCTGTAGCTGGGACCAGGACATCAAAGGAGTAAACAATTTGATTATCAGGAACTTGGCTTATCCCACCCAAAAATCTGGAGTTATCTGTCTAAGCCTTTGAGATAACCTATGCTCCCCTCTCGAAACTTTGCTTGGTAAGCTTTCTGCTGACATCATCCCGTTTCTCCCCTGAAAATAACATATAACATGCTGTACTTTTTAAAAGATAACTTATAAGTTTAATTTAATTTAAATAAATTAATTTTTGAAAACAAGACAGAGATACATGGCTTGTGTCC
Source organism: Rhabdomys pumilio (assembly GCA_030674055.1). Lineage (NCBI taxonomy): Eukaryota > Metazoa > Chordata > Mammalia > Rodentia > Muridae > Rhabdomys > Rhabdomys pumilio. The sequence goes on along the minus strand of JANHMN010000147.1, from coordinate 15,048 downwards.
ATTTACATTTCCCTTGTGTTATAACATTGTATCAACTTTGATAATGCCTCCTCTCTAGGATCGATGTCACTGAAGTTCACATACAGGATCCCTCATACTGTTTGATGAAGTAGAAAGAGTGCTTTTCCATCCTTGTGAAGGTAAAGGAACATTTAAGTTGTATGCTATTTTCCTAGGACATTCAGAACCTTTACATATTCTCAGAAATACATGTATACTAGAAGGGCCTGAAATATCCACAGAGGAATCCTTTTAACAACCAATTTCGTGTCTGCCTCTTTTCTTTAAATATGTTTTATTTTTATTTACTTTCATCCCGATCACAGCCCTCTCACTTCTCACTTTCCAATCTCACCCTTAAAAATCCCTTCTCCCATTGCTCCCTCCCCTTCTTCTCAAAGAAGGGGCATCCCCTTTGGGTACTACCCCACCCTGGGCCAGCCAGTGTCAAAAAGTCTAGGCACATCCTTTCCCACTGAAGTCCAACCAGGTAGTTCAACTAGGGGGAAAGGGATCCAGTGGCAGGGAACAGAGACCAAGACAGCCTGTGTAGGAAGTCTAATCTAACTTCTGCATGCTCCCTGGTAGGGAGCCCAGTCTCTATGATCCCCCATAGTCCCAGATTAGTTCCACAGATCCTCTTGTTGTGTCCTTGATCTCTCCGACTTGTTCACTTCTATCCTCCACTCTTCCACAAGTCATGAATGTTTCTTAGACTGGTTGGTAATATATATAGTTTTTCACCGACTCAGTGATCATAATTCTTTGATGAATGCCATTGTGAATCTTGCCATTAGCAGCTTTCTGAATGGCTGAGAGAAATATCCTCATTGACTCTTCTTTCTTCAGACTTTTATACTTCACTGACTCCTTAGAAAGTTTCAACTGTTCTGTGGGGAGCTGATTTATTTATTTATTCATTATCTCATATGTTATATCTCAACTGCAGTTTCCCCTTCCTCATCTTCCACTAGTCTTCCCCATCCACTCAGAAAAGAGCAGGCCTCCCTAGGATATCACTCAAACAGGACGTAACAACATACAACATAACTAGGCACATACCATCACATCAAGACTGGACAAGGCAAACCAGCAAGGAGAAAGGAATCCCATAAGTAGGCAAAAAAAAAAAAAAAATCTAGGATAGTTCCCACTCTCTCTTTTAGGATTTCCAAAAGAATACCAAGCTATTCAGCCATACATATATGGAGATCTATATACACATAAATCAGCTCCCCACAGAACAGTTGAACCTTTCTAAGGAGTCAGTGAAGTATAAAAGTCTGAAGAAAGAAGAGTAAATGAGATATTTCTATCAGCCATTCAGAAACCTAGATTAGAACCCTGCAGGTTTCCTGATCTCTCAAGTTCCCATGAGTCCTGGTCAGTTGATTCTGTAGGCCTATTTTCACACTGTGCTTCTGACTGCTCTAGTTCCTCTGATCCTTCCTGCCCCTCCTCCACAGGGCCCCCTAAGTTCTGACTAATATTTGAATGTGGGACTCTGCATCTGATCCCATCAGTTGCTGGATGAAGTCTCTTTGGTCTCTTATAATGATTACAATAGTCTCCAGTCCCAGTACACTCTACAGGCAGGACAAATTTTATGTTGGAAGTTTTGTGACAGGGTTGTTGTCCCAAAGCCTTGCCTGGTTACAGGATTTAACCTGATCAGGCTCTGTGTCCTCCACTACTATGATCTTTGCTAGAGCTACTTGAGTTGTGTTCCAGTGATTTTCCATTGCACCGTTTCCACCTGCCCCTGAAATAACTACTAGTTCCAGTTATTTCTCCCAGTATCATGTCCATCTCTGTACTTCTTAATAAGCTTTCTGGAAATAGGACAAAGCTTTCACAAGACCTCCTCAGCCTACTTTACCATTCTACTTTATCTATGACCCCCCCCCTAAACTTTCTTTCTCAGAACCCTGTCAAGGAATAACATCTGCTAGCTTATGGCAGAGATGTTCCTTAGGAGATGTTAGGGAGATGGTCTTGGATTGGCCTTCCTTTTTCAAAGATGTTAACATGACACATTCTGATTTCCGTAGCCTCCCTCTGGAGTCTTCCTCCATCCTTTTATTCCCTCTTTATCTGTTAGAATTTATTGCTGTTTTTTCAAATTCATAGTTGTGTAAACATTGATACAATTTCAACCCCACTCTTTGGAGTATAATTACTCACTCTATCTTTAACTGACTGTTAGATCCATCTTGCTAACATCACATATGATTTCTTCACATTTCGGTGAGACTAACATTATAATGTGCATCAGCATGTCATTGTAGTAACTCTGCATAAAGGAGGTTCCACATTCAGATAGACACTTGGTATCTGATGACACTGTGTGGAATATGGCTAATGTTTTCTAGCTGGGTGGCCCAAAGTTACTTATAAACTTTTTTCATGTCTTCTGGGAAAACATCAGCGACATATAGAAAGAAAACTTTTTCTCTCTATTTAAATTATAGATATATGAACATCAACAAATGTACTTTTTAAATAAAATAATGCTACTCAGGATTTTTTTCTGATTCAAATTTTAAGAATGTCCTACTTTTTTTCCTGATTTATATCAACCTGTCTTTTGACATATATTTATTGTTTCCATTCTTCTTGCTTACAAGTTTCTGTGTCTCTAGGTATACTGCTTAACTTCCATTTTTTTTGTGTTTTAGTAGCTATATTACAGAAATGAATAAGTGTATGTTGGCATAAATACACTCAATTCTTTCAGAAAAGGTAGAAGTATCTATTGGATATTAATTTAGAACAAAAGCATTTGAAGAACTCTGAAGAATATAAAGCTTTATAACAAATATGAAAATGATGAATCCAAATTTACATTCTTTACTCCCACATTTGATAACCCAAAATCCGGTTTGGCCACAGAATTGTGTCTTGATTGACTGGGTAACCTGCCATAAAACAGTCTTCTGGCCTGGTGAGACAAGGATACAGTTTAAGCTATAATAAATTAATGTACATATTAGTGTTTTCTTACTGGTTGTACTGATGTGGTTAAATTTGTTTACCTCAGGTAAAAAGAACATGAATTCTGAGAACTTGCCAATGGGGATTTTATTCTTTTCTCAAACAGCTGTGGGGATCCTTGGCAACTGGTCAGTTCTCCTTCATTATCTCACATCTGTAGTCACTGGAAAAAGTTTGATGCCCAAAGACCAGATTTTAAAGCATCTGACTTTAGCCAATGCCTTGGTTATTATCTCAAGAGTGACACCTCACATAATGGTACAGCTGGGGTTGCAATATCTCCTGGATGACTTCTTATGTAAACTTACTCTGTACAGCAATCGAGTGTCCCGGGGTGTTTCCCTGCACTGCACCTGCCTCTTGAGTTGCTTCCAAGCAATCACAATCAACCTGAGCCACTCCAGGTGGATGAAATTTGCACACTCACTTTCCAAGTACATGGTTAGGTTTTGCTCTCTAAGCTGGCTTGTGCATCTCCTTCTAAACAGCAGGGTAGCTATACAAGTGATTGGATCAAATACTAACAAAAATTTCACCAGAAAAATCAAGTTGGGGTACTGCTCTGCATTCCCTTCTGACAATACTGTAACTGTACTACATCTATTCTTGCTCTGTTTCACTGATGGTCTGTGTTTGAGCCTCATGGTCTGGGCCAGTGTCTCCATGGTGAGCATTCTCTATAGGCACAAGAGTCAGCTACAGTATATCCACAATCCCCAGCATTCCCTTAGAGTGTCCCCTGAAGACAGAGCCACGAAAACCATCTTGATTCTTGTGTGTACCTTTGTCTTCTCCTACTCGATGTCCTTCCTACTTGTCATCTATACTAACGTATTTGACAACCCAAGGCTGTGTCTAATAAACATATTTACATTCTTAGACACATGCTTCCCTACATTTTGCCCCTTTATCCTTATAAATAATAACCAATCTGTTCCCAAGAATCATTTTCCCTGCTGTAGCAGAAGGTAATTTAACATGTTCACTTGTGTGTTATGATAAACTTAAGTGGTATTTCATTCATTATTGAACTTTGGACTCACTCATTACCAGGTTTTATTAAGCAAGTCCGTTATGTAAATTAAGCATCATCAGCTGTTACAGCTATCATAATGCTGGATATATTTATCAATATTCTACAATATTAAGATATCTTTTTGTTTTCATTCAAAATACTCTGGAATTAGGGGTCATCATGTACGAAAGAATTTTTTATTGCCTTCAGACAGCCAAGTAGCTGTTGAGGTATGAAGATCTGTGCAGGCACTGGTTAGACTCTTGTATCACTGCTGGAACTTAAATACAAAAGAAGAGCAAAGAAAAATTCAACTGTTTTTTATCTACTCATGTTTAAGCTTCACCAATGTTTTGTCTCTGATCTCATGGTCTGACCACATGGCTGCACTTCAAGATACCTCTACGAGAAGAATAGTCAAGGGACACCTATTCCCAGTACTCATTGTTTTTCTCAGAGTTCCACTTGAAGTCAGAGACACCACTAGCACCTCAATCCCACTATGTACCATTGTCATCTGCTACTCAGTTGCTTGGAAGCTATTATTCAGTATGAGAGTGTGAGACAATGCAAAGGTGTGGAGAATAAACACTACATTTCTACAAACATTTCTCCATGTGTTGTACCATCTTATCCATGAGTAATGCCAACTTTGTCTCCACACTCTTTTCTGTGCCATTGAAAAGATACATTTAACGTCTCTCAATATGTCACATTTTCTGCTGATTCTCATTCATTAATATATGTTTCTTTATTCTTTATGCAAGTCTAACCCTTATTCTGGACCAGATTGTATTAGGTAACATGATGGTTAATGTTGCTAGTTCACTTAACAGGATCTAGAATAACTTAAAACCAAACATCTGGACATATCCTTGAGGGAGTTTCTACATTGGGTTAATGGAGGTAGGAAGACTCAGTTTAATTCTGCATAGCAACCAATCCATTGGTTGATAGTCCTGAGCTAAATACAATGAGGAAAATTGAGAATCAACATGTATCTGACTCTGCGTTCTGACTACAGATACAAAGTGATCTGCTGCCCCTGACTCCATGCCTTTCTTGCCACAATAGACTGTACCTTCAAACTGCAAGCTAAAATAAACCTTTCCCACCTTAAGTTGTTTTTTTTGTCACAAAAAATGAGAAAATTAACAAAGATAAGTAATTCAATAGCTTCTTAAATTACACTGATAATATCATATAGGTCATCCTAGTGGCGAGAGCTTAAATTCAATTGGAGTTAACTTCTAAGAATATGTTTTTGTCTCTTCACGTTACCATGACATGGATATTACAGTGCCTCCTGGCAGTTAATGGCAAATAATGCAATTTTTGAAGACTGTCAACTTAGGCTGATTCCCCAAGTCTTACAACATTATCTAGCATGGGGTCAATACTTTTCTAACTTACATGAGTAAGACGTGTTTAGAATTTCAGTATTGTATATCTATATAGAAAAAAGTATCATAATCTAGAGAAGATAAATCTATTTCTTCTCTGAAATAAAGGAAATTAGAATTTAAACAAGGACCAAGAACATTGATATCAATGGCAATAAACAATTTTATTCAGTATAAAATTGAGAGGCTTCCTAACATGATTTTTAAAATTTAAGTAGTTCTCATCTCATCATTTTTCCTTTTTCTATTTTTCCTTTTCACTAATTTATAAGTTTCTGGGAGAAAACTGACTCCTTTGTTTGTATCTAAATAGTTGGATTATATGAAATAATTGAATGGCTTATTGAGACTGTTTTCATGATTTCCTAGATAACAGAAGTCTACATAAGATAATTATCATTCAGAGAAGAATTTGTTAAAATAATTCAGGACTGTTTCTTATAGTGTTTCAGGACAATAATTATGCAACTTTGACAGCTGAGATAGAAGGATTTCTGTGAAACTCAGGCAAGTCTAAAGAAGATAGTGAGCTTGAGACTACTCTAGGCTACTGTGTGAGACCGAGGCTACTCAAAACAACAAAACAAAATAGGACATTTAAAAATCACAACCAACACCAACAAAACCCTTTAAAGATTCAAAATTAAAAATTGACCTGTTTTTTTTAAAGGAGTTGATATTATCATTGCTCTTGGTTAACCTCCAGAATATGACAGAGAACAAAAGCTGGTACAAACCTGGAAGCTTTATCGCTAATAGAATATATATTCTATACACGTTCACAATGTAGGTGTGTTCTATTTAGACTACTGGAGGAGTAACCATAGACATACCCAGCAGTGACAGTGTGCACTCTAACAATGACTGCCCTGGAAGTACATGCCTAAGTGTATAATAATGGCATAAACATTATGTAAACAACCAACCACTTTCAGATTGGATTTAATTCCTGTTCTGCATGTTTAAATCCATTCTTGGCATCATTAAGGCCATAAGAGAGAACCTATTACTTTTACTCTACTAAACCAACATAATACTAAACTGACTCCTAACAGCATACCATGTCCATAGATTGATGCATCTCTCAGTCCTCTTCAGATAACCTTCTACTTGCATTAAATGTTGATTAACTTGGAGACTCATAATAGTCAAAATGCAGAGAAGAAAAGACTTTACAATTACACTTATCCTTAAACATGTTGTCTCTGTCACTTCCTCTCCTCAAAATATTCAGGAATCACTGAAGAAAAGAGAGTGGGAAGATAGTAAGAACTAGAGGTGGTGGATGGGTACAAGAAAATAGTGTTTTCTGTGCACAACAGAGCAGATGTATATGTGTACTCACAGTGGTTGTGACAGCATGCCCAATATCTGTATAATCCCAAGTCATATTAAATCCCTGCATGCAAAATGAAGGTTGACACTAAATTCTACCACAGCTATGAAACTATTCACAATTGTTAGCTGTTGGGGTAGGAAAAGAAACAATTTTCTCAAAGAGCATACTCCCTGGTAATCAGACAATACTGAAGTATGGTGCATACAAGTACATTTGGGCAACACCAATTAGTCTTGATATATCTATATCTAAATCACAGAAAGGCAGGTAGGGAGTGGTGGGTGAAATTTGAAAGAATTGGGATAGGTGTGAATATGATCAAAGCAACTTATACAGAGAACTAATACAGATTTAAAATTATAAAGCTTAATATTTGTTTAAACCAAGAATTTTTTCTGTAATAATATTAAAAAAGATAGATATTTTATTACATTATATTGCTCATTTTCACTTAAAACTTTATCTTAGGTTTATGGAAAGCTCTCAATGTACTTTTCATATAGAAAGTACACACACATACATCACTTGTGTTTGGAAAGTCATGTGTTGCCTCCACTTTGCAATGTAATCTTCACCAAAGGTTTAAAACATGAATTCCATCTAGTTCTGATGTACATATATAGATATGCTCATTCTTTTCGTGCCTAAGGGCGTGGACATGCTAGAGAGTTTCAGTAGTTCCTGCATGAAAATCTCATGTCAAGTCACCATTTAGATATACTCAACCAGCCTTACCTAAACTAACCAAGAGACAGAGAGACAGTATCCACATAAAAAATATCAGAAATGAAAAAGGAGAGATAACAAGAGACAAACAAGAAATTCACAGAAGTATTGGGTCTTACTTCAAAAGCCTATATTCCCCAACATTGGAAAAATTATCAAAATGGAAGATTTTATAGACAGATACCACTTACCAAAGTTAAATCACCATCAGGTAAACTATTTAAACAGCTCAATAACCCAGTCATTAAACGTCTCCCAACCAAAAAAGCAGAGGGCTGGATGGTTTTAGTGCAGAATTATACCAGACCATCAAAAAAGAGCTAATACTAATATTCAACTATTCCACAAAATAGAAACAGAAGAAACATTACCAAACTCATTCTACGAAGCCATAGTCACACTGATACCTAAATCAGACAAAGACTCAACAAAGAAAGAATACCTCAGACTGATTTCTCTTACGAATATTGATGCAAAAAATATTCAATAAAGTATTCCCAAACCAATTCCAAGAACACATCAAAAACATCATCCACCATGACCAAGTGTCAATAGTATGGATAGATGGCTCGATACATGGAAATTCACCAACATAATTCACCATATAAACAAACTGAAAGAAAAAATATGATCATATCATTCGATGCTAAAAAAAGACCTATGACAAATTCAAACATCCCTTCTTGTTAAAATCTTAGAGATTATGGATACAAGGTGCATACCTAAACATAATAAAAGCAATATACAGCAAGCCAATAACTGACATCAAATTAAATGAAGAAAATTTTAATGATATTCCATTAAAGTCAGGAAAAAATGGCTGCCCACTTTCTCCCTATCTAATCAATATACTACTTGAATTTCTAGCTAGAGCAATAAGACACCAAAAGATTAAGAAGATACAAATTTGAAAAGAAGGAGTCAAATAACACTGTTAGCAGATGAAATGATAGTATACATAGTCAACCCCAAAAATTCTACCAGAGAAATCTTACAGCTGATAAGTATGTTCAGAAAAGTGGCTGGATACAAATTTAATTTAAAAAATATCAGTAGCACTCCTTTATGCAAACAATAAATGTTCTGAGAAAGAAATTAGGTAAACAATACCCTTTAAAATAGCCATGAATAATATAAAATATCTTGGTATAGCTCTAAGCAAACAAGTGAAAGACCTATAGGACAAGAACTTCAACTCACTGATGGAAAAAATTGAGGAAGATATCAAAATATGGAATGATCTCCCATGTCCATGGACAGGTAAAATTAACATAGTGAAAGTGGCCATCTTACCAAAAGCAACTTACAGATTCAATGCAAACCCCATCAAAATTTTAACACAATTCATTTCAGACATTAAAAGAACAATTCTCAACTTCATAAGCAAAACAAACAAACAAACAAAAAACCCAGTAAACAGAGGATAAACAATCCTAAACAACCTAAACAATAAGAACAACACCTCTGGAGATATCACCATTCCTGAACTTAAGATCTAGTACAGAGCAATAGTAGTAAATCAAAAACTCAAGTGATAGCACACGCTGGCAAGAATGTGGAGGAAAGGGAACCCTCCTCCATTGCTTTTGGAGTTCTTAACTTTTACAACTACTTTGGAAATCAATTTTGTAGTTTCTTAGTGTGAGTATAAACAGTTAAGAATAATGATTACAAAATTTCACAGTGTGTTTGGTTGGTGGTTCATACTCTGAGAGCCCCAAGGGTCCAGGCCAGTTGACTCTATTGGTCTTCCTGTGAAGTTCCTATCCCCTCTTTAAAAGGATAAGAAGCTTATGTTTTATATACAATTTCCACATGATCAATAAAAAAGATTGCACTCATTCTGGGTTCTACAGCTCAACAACCTAATTTTGCTGTAATCAGTCAGCTTTTATTAGGTATTTCTTAGCCATTGAATATTTATATGGATTCAACTATTGAAATTTGGATGACAGTTTATTGGGTCATTAAGAAAAAAATTGGTTTTATAATGCATAAATAAAACAGCTGTTTTACTAATTTATAGAATATATTTATAATATTAATGATTCCAGAAGGTTTTGGCCTCACTTTGCACATTCTCAATCCAAAGTGGGTATCCTCATGGAAAAATGAGGCTCAATATTAACTGACCTCATATGTAAATTAGCACATGAAGGATAGAGACGCACTGAGATAAAAAAGAACGTAAGTTGGGAGAAAAAAATTTGAAGGATTGTGAATAGTAGAGAGGATATAGTGGAAGAAAACATTACAGATGAGGTAATGATGAATGGAGTCTACTTAACAAAAAGTCAGAATGGGTAGGACAGAAGTACCTTGAAGACATAAGTGGAAAGAAGACAGAATTAGAGGGGAAACAAAAAGGTTTGTGAGTTTCTACAGCTGAGTGCCCTTTCTTAAAAATAAATGAATATGTAAATAAATACATAAATAAATTCAATCATATTGAAACATGATATTAATACCGAACTGCTGGTACCTCCATCTGTAGAAAACAATAAGAGGAAAAGTCTGACTAGAAAGAAAGCCAGGAGAGTCTGGGCCTGAGCACTGAGCAGATCCTGGGTGGCAGCTCTGCCCCAAATCTCACAGAACCCAGAAGAAGCAGACCTCCCAGGAGCTCTAACCCTGGTAGTAACTCAGGTAAGGAGAAAGCAACACCCGCCCCAAACAGAGAGTAACTGGGACCCACTAGGACCTAGGAAGTCACTCCTGGCCTGAAGCACTGGTTCCTTACTGTCTGTGCCTGAGCACTGAGCAGATCTTGGGCCCCAGCTCGAACCCCAGTAGTAACACCCACCCCACACAGTTCTGATACAACCAAGATAATGGGAAAGACAGGCTCCAGTCAGAGACAGGGCAGGTAGCGCTAAGGAGATCCAGATGGCAAAAGGCAAGTGCAAGAACATAAGAATCAGCAACCCAGGGTACGTGGCATCATATGTTTTATTTAGAAATAGCTGAGAGGAGTTAACAGACAACAGTCCAGGTTAGCTTACATGGATATTTGGTTTTCAAAACATCAGAAGTTCACAGAATTGACCTTACAAACATTTCTATATTAATGTTCATTTTGATTAGAGACCTATCTGCTCCTGACAGCTTCCTGTCTTGGATTCTAGGAAGAAATTGAGCATCTTTGAAGTTACTTCAGTTGTGCAGAGACAGTCACAAGGCAAGAATTGCCTCTTTCCATCTACAGACAAATTACTGTCCAGAAAAGGACACACTTGCAGAATAGTTGACTGATTATATCTGCCTAGACAGAGTAATCAGCCCTTAATAACTTTGCAGCACTAAGGTCTGTCAGATGATCCTGGGCCAGAAGGCTGAAGATTTGATGCTCCAACGTTCTGTAGTATAGGGGCTGTCCAGGTGTTCAGCAGTCTCTATAAATTGGTTAAGTTTTAGAAGCTATGCTTTGTGCTTCCCATAATTTCAGTTAACTCAGTCACTCTGGATTTCTGATGGGGTTGAAGACCTATGGTCTCATAGCCAATCCTGGCTATTTACTTTGAGAGAAAAGATCTGAGTGGATGGTTTTCAGCTGACATTCATTCTAAAGTCAAGAAGAAAAGTCAGGTTCAGAACTAAGTCTTTTTGTTAGGAAAGATGGCAGAGGTCCTGGTTAGTCAACAAAATGATGGACTGGGTATTAGGTCTGTCTTTGTACCTTACTGACACAAATTGGTATAGTTATGCTCTAATTGTATTTTGAGAGAAAAGTTTTACTTTAACAGGAAGGGTGATATGTCGGAGGAGCTAAGGTGGGAGGGATAAGGAGAGGTGGAGGAGCAGAGGAGGAGCTAGGTGATGAGATGGGGGGGGTGGCGGGGGGGAACATGGAGGCAGATGTTCACATGTCTCTGCCAGTCAAAGATAGTTGATATATCTAGGTTGGGTATTGGGTTACACTTCTGATTGTATGGGCATCTTGTTATTGAGCATCACCAAACTTATAAAGCCTTTGATTAACATTAAAAAAATGTATAATAGCAAAACGGAGGAGGGGGATGGGATATGGGTTTTCTAGGGAGGGGAAATGGGGAAAGGGGATGGCATCTGAAATGTAAATAAAATATCCAATAAAAAAAAAAAGAAAGAAAGCCAGGAACAGCTGTCACTCTTATTGGTGAAAGGGAACATCTATAAAACCTCTTAGCCCTGATGAAACCTGTTTATTATTATATATTATTTTTTAGATCAAGACGGCAATAGTAGTTCTCCAAGATATTTTGGGTTAGAATATATTTTTGCATGATGATAATTTCCTAGGATTATAAATATATACACTACTGAGGTTAACAAAACTGACTTAGAAAAAAAAACATGTATCTAATCACTTTATCTTTGCAACTGTGTTGATGATTTAAAGTTATAATTTGATGCTAAGGGATCTTCCATTCAAATTTAACAGGGATAAAAATGTAAAGATAATTATGACATGCAAGTTAATTGTCATTCATGTGACAAATGGTTAAATGTTTTAATGTGCTCAGAACTGTTTGTAGTTATTCTAAGTATAAATTATATATATATTCATATATGTAAACATATATGAATATATATGAATATACATTATAAATTATATAATTAATAATTATAAATATATATTTTATATATGTATATATTTATATATGAATATATGTGAATATATATATATATATATATATATATATATATATATATATTTAAAGTTAAGCCCAATCCAAGTAAGTAAAAATAAGTTGATTGTTTTAAATAACATATACTTAATAAGTGGTTCCGTGATCAAATTATATATCCATCCAAGGATGGGCTCACAAAATTAGCAAAATAAAAAAAATAATTTGTCCTTCACATTAAAAAAATGGAGATTTATTTTCTCATTTCAGGCCTCATAGGCACTGAAAACCCAAACCATCTGGGTTGCTTTATATTTTGATTACTAAAACTTTGTTTTATAAGCAAAATTTTTGGGGTTTCTTTTGCAATTTTATTATTTTTTTTACACTCCAAATTTTATTCCCCATCCACCCTCCAACTGTTTCACATCTTATACCTTCAACCCACCCCCATCTCCATGAAGTTGTCTCCATCCCTAACCCCCACCTCACCTGACCTCTAAACTTCCTGGGGCCTCCAGTCTCTTGAGGGTTAGGTGCATCCTCAGATCAGCTGGTGTACGCTGCCTTTTTGGTGGTTCAGTGTTTGAGAGATCTAGAGGGTCCAGATTAATTGAGACTGCTGGTCCTCTTTCAGGGTCACCTTCCTCCCCACCTTCTTCCAGCATTTCCCTAATTCAACTACTGGGGTCAGCAGCTTCTGTCTATTGGCTGGGTACAAATACCTGCATCTGACTGAACTGCTTGTTGGGTCTTCTGGAGGGCAGTCATGATAGGTCCCTTTTTGTGAGTGCTCCACAGCCTCAGTAATAGTGTCAGGCCTTGGGACCTCTCATTGTGTTGGATCCCACTTTGGGCCTGTTGCTGAACCTTCTTTTCCTCAGGCTCCTCTCCATTTCTATCCCTGTAGTTCTTTCAAACAGGAATAATTATGGGTCAGAGTTTGACTGTGGGACGGCAACCACCTGGAGGTGGGCTCTATAAGTTCCCTTTCCTTACTGTTGGGCATTTCGTCTAAGGTCCTTCCCTTTAAACTTTTGTACAATGTAACAAAAATTTAAAGTAACAACGTAAACAGGCTTGGGGTGGATTTTAATAGGAAAATAGGAATAAATTGAAATCAAGAAAATTTTGTAGAATATTTTTTCTAGATAGTATGGTGGCCAAAAATATTAACCATAATTCTTGAATCCCCTTGGAGGCCAAAAGGTGTTTAACAAAAAAGACAATCAATACAAATTTGATTATTTGAAAGTTTTCACCTAAATTTATTTTTAATACAGCTTGGGAATCTGTTACACCAAACCATCTGCAGATTGCAGTAAAAACCTAAGGCCTTCCAGAAACTTCTTCCTCCATGCAGCTGTTATGCTTTGATATTGCTCACAAATTTTGTTCATTTACAGTATTGGATGAATAGGTACTTTCATGCTTACCTGGGAAAACCCAATTGTTTCCCACTTCAGGATTTTCTATGGTTATTTCTTAGGTACTTCTAAATATCCTGATACCTAGTAGGAAAGTGGACTCACCTAGAGCAGAGGATACCACTGGACACAGCCACTCCAGGAGCAATGGGCTACTGTGCTCCACATGCAGAGCTCCTCCCTGAACCCCAGGCCCGATGGTGCAGACCTGAAACCCCAGCAGCTCTGGAGACAGAGGCAAGAGCACCACAAGTTCAGACACAACCAGGCCAGACAGGGAGTCCAGAGAAGGCTGAGGAACTTAGCAAGAACTTCTGAAGATCAAAAGGTAACGTGAGGGCTGAGAATACAGCACAGTGGTGTTCACTTGGCACATGCAAGGCTTTTGGTTCAATCCCTGTACTAAAGCAAATACTGTACTAAGATAATAATAATTAATATGCTACTAATAATGATGATGGTGCTGATTAAAATTACTCCTTCTACTTATAAAAAGAATGGAAAAAGAGAAGCTTTGCGGATCACAGATAAAATCAGACACATGAATATCCTGATTCTCAGACAGACAGTCCTGCATTAAAGTTTTCAACAAAATGGGAAAAGATGATAAAACTGCAGACGAGAAATGGAACTTGATTTTTACCAAAATAGCAGGAATGTAATCAATTCAAAGAATAGAGAATCACAATAGGCCTCATAAATGTTTACCTTCCTTAACAACAGACAGACTCTAAACCCTAATTCCAGGACAGCTGGCAGAGGCAGAATGGACTCAGAGAGGAGGCACCCCCGCAAGCCAAAAATCCAGGACCACTTTGCTATAATACTGCATCCACAGTGCTCCTGACTCAATCTCAGGACATATCTGGCTCTAAGCCTGTACCATCCCCTCCCATATTATTTTCTGGCAGGAAAACATGGAGGCTTTTATTGCTGCACAGAAAAGAAGACAAGGCTATTTCTTATACTCTCAATACACTATAATCCTCTTTCATCTTCCATTTAGAATCCTGGGCTTATGTCCTAACAAGGCCCACAGAATCATGGCATAATAGAATCATATTAGTCAATGGTCTGCTTTTTACACTAAACTATAATCTCATAATTTACTTTATGTATCAGATAAATTGTAACTGTGTGAATCAAAACAATATTGGCCACTTGTTCTTCTTATATTCATGAACATAAACAATTTAATACTCATTGTACCAAAAAAGGTTTCTTAACTAGCCAAAGAAACTCTTCATCACAAACTTGATTTTTACATCAAATCTCAGGCATAATTAAAATAATATTCAGGCAAGGGAAAAAATATACACTTGCTGCACATTTTTCATTTGTCACAAGCCTATTTTCAATTTAATTGTGCAGGAGTTTTTGGTTAAGTATGAAAAATCATTTTGTAGAATGCTTTGGAATATTTAATGCATTTAGAAATGGACACAAATATCCATGTTTCATTATTTCTTTTTCATTTAAATATGTTTATCCTTTGAGATTTTAATACAGCATATATTCATTGTGTTCTTCATACCCC
>JANHMN010000146.1:0-32456 GCA_030674055.1 Rhabdomys pumilio | reverse complement strand
GGGGTATGAAGAACACAATGAATATATGCTGTATTAAAATCTCAAAGGATAAACATATTTAAATGAAAAAGAAATAATGAAACATGGATATTTGTGTCCATTTCTAAATGCATTAAATATTCCAAAGCATTCTACAAAATGATTTTTCATACTTAACCAAAAACTCCTGCACAATTAAATTGAAAATAGGCTTGTGACAAATGAAAAATGTGCAGCAAGTGTATATTTTTTCCCTTGCCTGAATATTATTTTAATTATGCCTGAGATTTGATGTAAAAATCAAGTTTGTGATGAAGAGTTTCTTTGGCTAGTTAAGAAACCTTTTTTGGTACAATGAGTATTAAATTGTTTATGTTCATGAATATAAGAAGAACAAGTGGCCAATATTGTTTTGATTCACACAGTTACAATTTATCTGATACATAAAGTAAATTATGAGATTATAGTTTAGTGTAAAAAGCAGACCATTGACTAATATGATTCTATTATGCCATGATTCTGTGGGCCTTGTTAGGACATAAGCCCAGGATTCTAAATGGAAGATGAAAGAGGATTATAGTGTATTGAGAGTATAAGAAATAGCCTTGTCTTCTTTTCTGTGCAGCAATAAAAGCCTCCATGTTTTCCTGCCAGAAAATAATATGGGAGGGGATGGTACAGGCTTAGAGCCAGATATGTCCTGAGATTGAGTCAGGAGCACTGTGGATGCAGTATTATAGCAAAGTGGTCCTGGATTTTTGGCTTGCGGGGGTGCCTCCTCTCTGAGTCCATTCTGCCTCTGCCAGCTGTCCTGGAATTAGGGTTTAGAGTCTGTCTGTTGTTAAGGAAGGTAAACATTTATGAGGCCTATTGTGATTCTCTATTCTTTGAATTGATTACATTCCTGCTATTTTGGTAAAAATCAAGTTCCATTTCTCGTCTGCAGTTTTATCATCTTTTCCCATTTTGTTGAAAACTTTAATGCAGGACTGTCTGTCTGAGAATCAGGATATTCATGTGTCTGATTTTATCTGTGATCCGCAAAGCTTCTCTTTTTCCATTCTTTTTATAAGTAGAAGGAGTAATTTTAATCAGCACCATCATCATTATTAGTAGCATATTAATTATTATTATCTTAGTACAGTATTTGCTTTAGTACAGGGATTGAACCAAAAGCCTTGCATGTGCCAAGTGAACACCACTGTGCTGTATTCTCAGCCCTCACGTTACCTTTTGATCTTCAGAAGTTCTTGCTAAGTTCCTCAGCCTTCTCTGGACTCCCTGTCTGGCCTGGTTGTGTCTGAACTTGTGGTGCTCTTGCCTCTGTCTCCAGAGCTGCTGGGGTTTCAGGTCTGCACCATCGGGCCTGGGGTTCAGGGAGGAGCTCTGCATGTGGAGCACAGTAGCCCATTGCTCCTGGAGTGGCTGTGTCCAGTGGTATCCTCTGCTCTAGGTGAGTCCACTTTCCTACTAGGTATCAGGATATTTAGAAGTACCTAAGAAATAACCATAGAAAATCCTGAAGTGGGAAACAATTGGGTTTTCCCAGGTAAGCATGAAAGTACCTATTCATCCAATACTGTAAATGAACAAAATTTGTGAGCAATATCAAAGCATAACAGCTGCATGGAGGAAGAAGTTTCTGGAAGGCCTTAGGTTTTTACTGCAATCTGCAGATGGTTTGGTGTAACAGATTCCCAAGCTGTATTAAAAATAAATTTAGGTGAAAACTTTCAAATAATCAAATTTGTATTGATTGTCTTTTTTGTTAAACACCTTTTGGCCTCCAAGGGGATTCAAGAATTATGGTTAATATTTTTGGCCACCATACTATCTAGAAAAAATATTCTACAAAATTTTCTTGATTTCAATTTATTCCTATTTTCCTATTAAAATCCACCCCAAGCCTGTTTACGTTGTTACTTTAAATTTTTGTTACATTGTACAAAAGTTTAAAGGGAAGGACCTTAGACGAAATGCCCAACAGTAAGGAAAGGGAACTTATAGAGCCCACCTCCAGGTGGTTGCCGTCCCACAGTCAAACTCTGACCCATAATTATTCCTGTTTGAAAGAACTACAGGGATAGAAATGGAGAGGAGCCTGAGGAAAAGAAGGTTCAGCAACAGGCCCAAAGTGGGATCCAACACAATGAGAGGTCCCAAGGCCTGACACTATTACTGAGGCTGTGGAGCACTCACAAAAAGGGACCTATCATGACTGCCCTCCAGAAGACCCAACAAGCAGTTCAGTCAGATGCAGGTATTTGTACCCAGCCAATAGACAGAAGCTGCTGACCCCAGTAGTTGAATTAGGGAAATGCTGGAAGAAGGTGGGGAGGAAGGTGACCCTGAAAGAGGACCAGCAGTCTCAATTAATCTGGACCCTCTAGATCTCTCAAACACTGAACCACCAAAAAGGCAGCGTACACCAGCTGATCTGAGGATGCACCTAACCCTCAAGAGACTGGAGGCCCCAGGAAGTTTAGAGGTCAGGTGAGGTGGGGGTTAGGGATGGAGACAACTTCATGGAGATGGGGGTGGGTTGAAGGTATAAGATGTGAAACAGTTGGAGGGTGGATGGGGAATAAAATTTGGAGTGTAAAAAAAATAATAAAATTGCAAAAGAAACCCCAAAAATTTTGCTTATAAAACAAAGTTTTAGTAATCAAAATATAAAGCAACCCAGATGGTTTGGGTTTTCAGTGCCTATGAGGCCTGAAATGAGAAAATAAATCTCCATTTTTTTAATGTGAAGGACAAATTATTTTTTTTATTTTGCTAATTTTGTGAGCCCATCCTTGGATGGATATATAATTTGATCACGGAACCACTTATTAAGTATATGTTATTTAAAACAATCAACTTATTTTTACTTACTTGGATTGGGCTTAACTTTAAATATATATATATATATATATATATATATATATATATATATTCACATATATTCATATATAAATATATACATATATAAAATATATATTTATAATTATTAATTATATAATTTATAATGTATATTCATATATATTCATATATGTTTACATATATGAATATATATATAATTTATACTTAGAATAACTACAAACAGTTCTGAGCACATTAAAACATTTAACCATTTGTCACATGAATGACAATTAACTTGCATGTCATAATTATCTTTACATTTTTATCCCTGTTAAATTTGAATGGAAGATCCCTTAGCATCAAATTATAACTTTAAATCATCAACACAGTTGCAAAGATAAAGTGATTAGATACATGTTTTTTTTTCTAAGTCAGTTTTGTTAACCTCAGTAGTGTATATATTTATAATCCTAGGAAATTATCATCATGCAAAAATATATTCTAACCCAAAATATCTTGGAGAACTACTATTGCCGTCTTGATCTAAAAAATAATATATAATAATAAACAGGTTTCATCAGGGCTAAGAGGTTTTATAGATGTTCCCTTTCACCAATAAGAGTGACAGCTGTTCCTGGCTTTCTTTCTTTTTTTTTTTATTGGATATTTTATTTACATTTCAGATGCCATCCCCTTTCCCCATTTCCCCTCCCTAGAAAACCCATATCCCATCCCCCTCCTCCGTTTTGCTATTATACATTTTTTTAATGTTAATCAAAGGCTTTATAAGTTTGGTGATGCTCAATAACAAGATGCCCATACAATCAGAAGTGTAACCCAATACCCAACCTAGATATATCAACTATCTTTGACTGGCAGAGACATGTGAACATCTGCCTCCATGTTCCCCCCCGCCACCCCCCCCATCTCATCACCTAGCTCCTCCTCTGCTCCTCCACCTCTCCTTATCCCTCCCACCTTAGCTCCTCCGACATATCACCCTTCCTGTTAAAGTAAAACTTTTCTCTCAAAATACAATTAGAGCATAACTATACCAATTTGTGTCAGTAAGGTACAAAGACAGACCTAATACCCAGTCCATCATTTTGTTGACTAACCAGGACCTCTGCCATCTTTCCTAACAAAAAGACTTAGTTCTGAACCTGACTTTTCTTCTTGACTTTAGAATGAATGTCAGCTGAAAACCATCCACTCAGATCTTTTCTCTCAAAGTAAATAGCCAGGATTGGCTATGAGACCATAGGTCTTCAACCCCATCAGAAATCCAGAGTGACTGAGTTAACTGAAATTATGGGAAGCACAAAGCATAGCTTCTAAAACTTAACCAATTTATAGAGACTGCTGAACACCTGGACAGCCCCTATACTACAGAACGTTGGAGCATCAAATCTTCAGCCTTCTGGCCCAGGATCATCTGACAGACCTTAGTGCTGCAAAGTTATTAAGGGCTGATTACTCTGTCTAGGCAGATATAATCAGTCAACTATTCTGCAAGTGTGTCCTTTTCTGGACAGTAATTTGTCTGTAGATGGAAAGAGGCAATTCTTGCCTTGTGACTGTCTCTGCACAACTGAAGTAACTTCAAAGATGCTCAATTTCTTCCTAGAATCCAAGACAGGAAGCTGTCAGGAGCAGATAGGTCTCTAATCAAAATGAACATTAATATAGAAATGTTTGTAAGGTCAATTCTGTGAACTTCTGATGTTTTGAAAACCAAATATCCATGTAAGCTAACCTGGACTGTTGTCTGTTAACTCCTCTCAGCTATTTCTAAATAAAACATATGATGCCACGTACCCTGGGTTGCTGATTCTTATGTTCTTGCACTTGCCTTTTGCCATCTGGATCTCCTTAGCGCTACCTGCCCTGTCTCTGACTGGAGCCTGTCTTTCCCATTATCTTGGTTGTATCAGAACTGTGTGGGGTGGGTGTTACTACTGGGGTTCGAGCTGGGGCCCAAGATCTGCTCAGTGCTCAGGCACAGACAGTAAGGAACCAGTGCTTCAGGCCAGGAGTGACTTCCTAGGTCCTAGTGGGTCCCAGTTACTCTCTGTTTGGGGCGGGTGTTGCTTTCTCCTTACCTGAGTTACTACCAGGGTTAGAGCTCCTGGGAGGTCTGCTTCTTCTGGGTTCTGTGAGATTTGGGGCAGAGCTGCCACCCAGGATCTGCTCAGTGCTCAGGCCCAGACTCTCCTGGCTTTCTTTCTAGTCAGACTTTTCCTCTTATTGTTTTCTACAGATGGAGGTACCAGCAGTTCGGTATTAATATCATGTTTCAATATGATTGAATTTATTTATGTATTTATTTACATATTCATTTATTTTTAAGAAAGGGCACTCAGCTGTAGAAACTCACAAACCTTTTTGTTTCCCCTCTAATTCTGTCTTCTTTCCACTTATGTCTTCAAGGTACTTCTGTCCTACCCATTCTGACTTTTTGTTAAGTAGACTCCATTCATCATTACCTCATCTGTAATGTTTTCTTCCACTATATCCTCTCTACTATTCACAATCCTTCAAATTTTTTTCTCCCAACTTACGTTCTTTTTTATCTCAGTGCGTCTCTATCCTTCATGTGCTAATTTACATATGAGGTCAGTTAATATTGAGCCTCATTTTTCCATGAGGATACCCACTTTGGATTGAGAATGTGCAAAGTGAGGCCAAAACCTTCTGGAATCATTAATATTATAAATATATTCTATAAATTAGTAAAACAGCTGTTTTATTTATGCATTATAAAACCAATTTTTTTCTTAATGACCCAATAAACTGTCATCCAAATTTCAATAGTTGAATCCATATAAATATTCAATGGCTAAGAAATACCTAATAAAAGCTGACTGATTACAGCAAAATTAGGTTGTTGAGCTGTAGAACCCAGAATGAGTGCAATCTTTTTTATTGATCATGTGGAAATTGTATATAAAACATAAGCTTCTTATCCTTTTAAAGAGGGGATAGGAACTTCACAGGAAGACCAATAGAGTCAACTGGCCTGGACCCTTGGGGCTCTCAGAGTATGAACCACCAACCAAACACACTGTGAAATTTTGTAATCATTATTCTTAACTGTTTATACTCACACTAAGAAACTACAAAATTGATTTCCAAAGTAGTTGTAAAAGTTAAGAACTCCAAAAGCAATGGAGGAGGGTTCCCTTTCCTCCACATTCTTGCCAGCGTGTGCTATCACTTGAGTTTTTGATTTACTACTATTGCTCTGTACTAGATCTTAAGTTCAGGAATGGTGATATCTCCAGAGGTGTTGTTCTTATTGTTTAGGTTGTTTAGGATTGTTTATCCTCTGTTTACTGGGTTTTTTGTTTGTTTGTTTGTTTTGCTTATGAAGTTGAGAATTGTTCTTTTAATGTCTGAAATGAATTGTGTTAAAATTTTGATGGGGTTTGCATTGAATCTGTAAGTTGCTTTTGGTAAGATGGCCACTTTCACTATGTTAATTTTACCTGTCCATGGACATGGGAGATCATTCCATATTTTGATATCTTCCTCAATTTTTTCCATCAGTGAGTTGAAGTTCTTGTCCTATAGGTCTTTCACTTGTTTGCTTAGAGCTATACCAAGATATTTTATATTATTCATGGCTATTTTAAAGGGTATTGTTTACCTAATTTCTTTCTCAGAACATTTATTGTTTGCATAAAGGAGTGCTACTGATATTTTTTAAATTAAATTTGTATCCAGCCACTTTTCTGAACATACTTATCAGCTGTAAGATTTCTCTGGTAGAATTTTTGGGGTTGACTATGTATACTATCATTTCATCTGCTAACAGTGTTATTTGACTCCTTCTTTTCAAATTTGTATCTTCTTAATCTTTTGGTGTCTTATTGCTCTAGCTAGAAATTCAAGTAGTATATTGATTAGATAGGGAGAAAGTGGGCAGCCATTTTTTCCTGACTTTAATGGAATATCATTAAAATTTTCTTCATTTAATTTGATGTCAGTTATTGGCTTGCTGTATATTGCTTTTATTATGTTTAGGTATGCACCTTGTATCCATAATCTCTAAGATTTTAACAAGAAGGGATGTTTGAATTTGTCATAGGTCTTTTTTTAGCATCGAATGATATGATCATATTTTTTCTTTCAGTTTGTTTATATGGTGAATTATGTTGGTGAATTTCCATGTATCGAGCCATCTATCCATACTATTGACACTTGGTCATGGTGGATGATGTTTTTGATGTGTTCTTGGAATTGGTTTGGGAATACTTTATTGAATATTTTTTGCATCAATATTCGTAAGAGAAATCAGTCTGAGGTATTCTTTCTTTGTTGAGTCTTTGTCTGATTTAGGTATCAGTGTGACTATGGCTTCGTAGAATGAGTTTGGTAATGTTTCTTCTGTTTCTATTTTGTGGAATAGTTGAATATTAGTATTAGCTCTTTTTTGATGGTCTGGTATAATTCTGCACTAAAACCATCCAGCCCTCTGCTTTTTTGGTTGGGAGACGTTTAATGACTGGGTTATTGAGCTGTTTAAATAGTTTACCTGATGGTGATTTAACTTTGGTAAGTGGTATCTGTCTATAAAATCTTCCATTTTGATAATTTTTCCAATGTTGGGGAATATAGGCTTTTGAAGTAAGACCCAATACTTCTGTGAATTTCTTGTTTGTCTCTTGTTATCTCTCCTTTTTCATTTCTGATATTTTTTATGTGGATACTGTCTCTCTGTCTCTTGGTTAGTTTAGGTAAGGCTGGTTGAGTATATCTAAATGGTGACTTGACATGAGATTTTCATGCAGGAACTACTGAAACTCTCTAGCATGTCCACGCCCTTAGGCACGAAAAGAATGAGCATATCTATATATGTACATCAGAACTAGATGGAATTCATGTTTTAAACCTTTGGTGAAGATTACATTGCAAAGTGGAGGCAACACATGACTTTCCAAACACAAGTGATGTATGTGTGTGTACTTTCTATATGAAAAGTACATTGAGAGCTTTCCATAAACCTAAGATAAAGTTTTAAGTGAAAATGAGCAATATAATGTAATAAAATATCTATCTTTTTTAATATTATTACAGAAAAAATTCTTGGTTTAAACAAATATTAAGCTTTATAATTTTAAATCTGTATTAGTTCTCTGTATAAGTTGCTTTGATCATATTCACACCTATCCCAATTCTTTCAAATTTCACCCACCACTCCCTACCTGCCTTTCTGTGATTTAGATATAGATATATCAAGACTAATTGGTGTTGCCCAAATGTACTTGTATGCACCATACTTCAGTATTGTCTGATTACCAGGGAGTATGCTCTTTGAGAAAATTGTTTCTTTTCCTACCCCAACAGCTAACAATTGTGAATAGTTTCATAGCTGTGGTAGAATTTAGTGTCAACCTTCATTTTGCATGCAGGGATTTAATATGACTTGGGATTATACAGATATTGGGCATGCTGTCACAACCACTGTGAGTACACATATACATCTGCTCTGTTGTGCACAGAAAACACTATTTTCTTGTACCCATCCACCACCTCTAGTTCTTACTATCTTCCCACTCTCTTTTCTTCAGTGATTCCTGAATATTTTGAGGAGAGGAAGTGACAGAGACAACATGTTTAAGGATAAGTGTAATTGTAAAGTCTTTTCTTCTCTGCATTTTGACTATTATGAGTCTCCAAGTTAATCAACATTTAATGCAAGTAGAAGGTTATCTGAAGAGGACTGAGAGATGCATCAATCTATGGACATGGTATGCTGTTAGGAGTCAGTTTAGTATTATGTTGGTTTAGTAGAGTAAAAGTAATAGGTTCTCTCTTATGGCCTTAATGATGCCAAGAATGGATTTAAACATGCAGAACAGGAATTAAATCCAATCTGAAAGTGGTTGGTTGTTTACATAATGTTTATGCCATTATTATACACTTAGGCATGTACTTCCAGGGCAGTCATTGTTAGAGTGCACACTGTCACTGCTGGGTATGTCTATGGTTACTCCTCCAGTAGTCTAAATAGAACACACCTACATTGTGAACGTGTATAGAATATATATTCTATTAGCGATAAAGCTTCCAGGTTTGTACCAGCTTTTGTTCTCTGTCATATTCTGGAGGTTAACCAAGAGCAATGATAATATCAACTCCTTTAAAAAAAACAGGTCAATTTTTAATTTTGAATCTTTAAAGGGTTTTGTTGGTGTTGGTTGTGATTTTTAAATGTCCTATTTTGTTTTGTTGTTTTGAGTAGCCTCGGTCTCACACAGTAGCCTAGAGTAGTCTCAAGCTCACTATCTTCTTTAGACTTGCCTGAGTTTCACAGAAATCCTTCTATCTCAGCTGTCAAAGTTGCATAATTATTGTCCTGAAACACTATAAGAAACAGTCCTGAATTATTTTAACAAATTCTTCTCTGAATGATAATTATCTTATGTAGACTTCTGTTATCTAGGAAATCATGAAAACAGTCTCAATAAGCCATTCAATTATTTCATATAATCCAACTATTTAGATACAAACAAAGGAGTCAGTTTTCTCCCAGAAACTTATAAATTAGTGAAAAGGAAAAATAGAAAAAGGAAAAATGATGAGATGAGAACTACTTAAATTTTAAAAATCATGTTAGGAAGCCTCTCAATTTTATACTGAATAAAATTGTTTATTGCCATTGATATCAATGTTCTTGGTCCTTGTTTAAATTCTAATTTCCTTTATTTCAGAGAAGAAATAGATTTATCTTCTCTAGATTATGATACTTTTTTCTATATAGATATACAATACTGAAATTCTAAACACGTCTTACTCATGTAAGTTAGAAAAGTATTGACCCCATGCTAGATAATGTTGTAAGACTTGGGGAATCAGCCTAAGTTGACAGTCTTCAAAAATTGCATTATTTGCCATTAACTGCCAGGAGGCACTGTAATATCCATGTCATGGTAACGTGAAGAGACAAAAACATATTCTTAGAAGTTAACTCCAATTGAATTTAAGCTCTCGCCACTAGGATGACCTATATGATATTATCAGTGTAATTTAAGAAGCTATTGAATTACTTATCTTTGTTAATTTTCTCATTTTTTGTGACAAAAAAAACAACTTAAGGTGGGAAAGGTTTATTTTAGCTTGCAGTTTGAAGGTACAGTCTATTGTGGCAAGAAAGGCATGGAGTCAGGGGCAGCAGATCACTTTGTATCTGTAGTCAGAACGCAGAGTCAGATACATGTTGATTCTCAATTTTCCTCATTGTATTTAGCTCAGGACTATCAACCAATGGATTGGTTGCTATGCAGAATTAAACTGAGTCTTCCTACCTCCATTAACCCAATGTAGAAACTCCCTCAAGGATATGTCCAGATGTTTGGTTTTAAGTTATTCTAGATCCTGTTAAGTGAACTAGCAACATTAACCATCATGTTACCTAATACAATCTGGTCCAGAATAAGGGTTAGACTTGCATAAAGAATAAAGAAACATATATTAATGAATGAGAATCAGCAGAAAATGTGACATATTGAGAGACGTTAAATGTATCTTTTCAATGGCACAGAAAAGAGTGTGGAGACAAAGTTGGCATTACTCATGGATAAGATGGTACAACACATGGAGAAATGTTTGTAGAAATGTAGTGTTTATTCTCCACACCTTTGCATTGTCTCACACTCTCATACTGAATAATAGCTTCCAAGCAACTGAGTAGCAGATGACAATGGTACATAGTGGGATTGAGGTGCTAGTGGTGTCTCTGACTTCAAGTGGAACTCTGAGAAAAACAATGAGTACTGGGAATAGGTGTCCCTTGACTATTCTTCTCGTAGAGGTATCTTGAAGTGCAGCCATGTGGTCAGACCATGAGATCAGAGACAAAACATTGGTGAAGCTTAAACATGAGTAGATAAAAAACAGTTGAATTTTTCTTTGCTCTTCTTTTGTATTTAAGTTCCAGCAGTGATACAAGAGTCTAACCAGTGCCTGCACAGATCTTCATACCTCAACAGCTACTTGGCTGTCTGAAGGCAATAAAAAATTCTTTCGTACATGATGACCCCTAATTCCAGAGTATTTTGAATGAAAACAAAAAGATATCTTAATATTGTAGAATATTGATAAATATATCCAGCATTATGATAGCTGTAACAGCTGATGATGCTTAATTTACATAACGGACTTGCTTAATAAAACCTGGTAATGAGTGAGTCCAAAGTTCAATAATGAATGAAATACCACTTAAGTTTATCATAACACACAAGTGAACATGTTAAATTACCTTCTGCTACAGCAGGGAAAATGATTCTTGGGAACAGATTGGTTATTATTTATAAGGATAAAGGGGCAAAATGTAGGGAAGCATGTGTCTAAGAATGTAAATATGTTTATTAGACACAGCCTTGGGTTGTCAAATACGTTAGTATAGATGACAAGTAGGAAGGACATCGAGTAGGAGAAGACAAAGGTACACACAAGAATCAAGATGGTTTTCGTGGCTCTGTCTTCAGGGGACACTCTAAGGGAATGCTGGGGATTGTGGATATACTGTAGCTGACTCTTGTGCCTATAGAGAATGCTCACCATGGAGACACTGGCCCAGACCATGAGGCTCAAACACAGACCATCAGTGAAACAGAGCAAGAATAGATGTAGTACAGTTACAGTATTGTCAGAAGGGAATGCAGAGCAGTACCCCAACTTGATTTTTCTGGTGAAATTTTTGTTAGTATTTGATCCAATCACTTGTATAGCTACCCTGCTGTTTAGAAGGAGATGCACAAGCCAGCTTAGAGAGCAAAACCTAACCATGTACTTGGAAAGTGAGTGTGCAAATTTCATCCACCTGGAGTGGCTCAGGTTGATTGTGATTGCTTGGAAGCAACTCAAGAGGCAGGTGCAGTGCAGGGAAACACCCCGGGACACTCGATTGCTGTACAGAGTAAGTTTACATAAGAAGTCATCCAGGAGATATTGCAACCCCAGCTGTACCATTATGTGAGGTGTCACTCTTGAGATAATAACCAAGGCATTGGCTAAAGTCAGATGCTTTAAAATCTGGTCTTTGGGCATCAAACTTTTTCCAGTGACTACAGATGTGAGATAATGAAGGAGAACTGACCAGTTGCCAAGGATCCCCACAGCTGTTTGAGAAAAGAATAAAATCCCCATTGGCAAGTTCTCAGAATTCATGTTCTTTTTACCTGAGGTAAACAAATTTAACCACATCAGTACAACCAGTAAGAAAACACTAATATGTACATTAATTTATTATAGCTTAAACTGTATCCTTGTCTCACCAGGCCAGAAGACTGTTTTATGGCAGGTTACCCAGTCAATCAAGACACAATTCTGTGGCCAAACCGGATTTTGGGTTATCAAATGTGGGAGTAAAGAATGTAAATTTGGATTCATCATTTTCATATTTGTTATAAAGCTTTATATTCTTCAGAGTTCTTCAAATGCTTTTGTTCTAAATTAATATCCAATAGATACTTCTACCTTTTCTGAAAGAATTGAGTGTATTTATGCCAACATACACTTATTCATTTCTGTAATATAGCTACTAAAACACAAAAAAAATGGAAGTTAAGCAGTATACCTAGAGACACAGAAACTTGTAAGCAAGAAGAATGGAAACAATAAATATATGTCAAAAGACAGGTTGATATAAATCAGGAAAAAAAGTAGGACATTCTTAAAATTTGAATCAGAAAAAAATCCTGAGTAGCATTATTTTATTTAAAAAGTACATTTGTTGATGTTCATATATCTATAATTTAAATAGAGAGAAAAAGTTTTCTTTCTATATGTCGCTGATGTTTTCCCAGAAGACATGAAAAAAGTTTATAAGTAACTTTGGGCCACCCAGCTAGAAAACATTAGCCATATTCCACACAGTGTCATCAGATACCAAGTGTCTATCTGAATGTGGAACCTCCTTTATGCAGAGTTACTACAATGACATGCTGATGCACATTATAATGTTAGTCTCACCGAAATGTGAAGAAATCATATGTGATGTTAGCAAGATGGATCTAACAGTCAGTTAAAGATAGAGTGAGTAATTATACTCCAAAGAGTGGGGTTGAAATTGTATCAATGTTTACACAACTATGAATTTGAAAAAACAGCAATAAATTCTAACAGATAAAGAGGGAATAAAAGGATGGAGGAAGACTCCAGAGGGAGGCTACGGAAATCAGAATGTGTCATGTTAACATCTTTGAAAAAGGAAGGCCAATCCAAGACCATCTCCCTAACATCTCCTAAGGAACATCTCTGCCATAAGCTAGCAGATGTTATTCCTTGACAGGGTTCTGAGAAAGAAAGTTTAGGGGGGGGGTCATAGATAAAGTAGAATGGTAAAGTAGGCTGAGGAGGTCTTGTGAAAGCTTTGTCCTATTTCCAGAAAGCTTATTAAGAAGTACAGAGATGGACATGATACTGGGAGAAATAACTGGAACTAGTAGTTATTTCAGGGGCAGGTGGAAACGGTGCAATGGAAAATCACTGGAACACAACTCAAGTAGCTCTAGCAAAGATCATAGTAGTGGAGGACACAGAGCCTGATCAGGTTAAATCCTGTAACCAGGCAAGGCTTTGGGACAACAACCCTGTCACAAAACTTCCAACATAAAATTTGTCCTGCCTGTAGAGTGTACTGGGACTGGAGACTATTGTAATCATTATAAGAGACCAAAGAGACTTCATCCAGCAACTGATGGGATCAGATGCAGAGTCCCACATTCAAATATTAGTCAGAACTTAGGGGGCCCTGTGGAGGAGGGGCAGGAAGGATCAGAGGAACTAGAGCAGTCAGAAGCACAGTGTGAAAATAGGCCTACAGAATCAACTGACCAGGACTCATGGGAACTTGAGAGATCAGGAAACCTGCAGGGTTCTAATCTAGGTTTCTGAATGGCTGATAGAAATATCTCATTTACTCTTCTTTCTTCAGACTTTTATACTTCACTGACTCCTTAGAAAGGTTCAACTGTTCTGTGGGGAGCTGATTTATGTGTATATAGATCTCCATATATGTATGGCTGAATAGCTTGGTATTCTTTTGGAAATCCTAAAAGAGAGAGTGGGAACTATCCTAGATTTTTTTTTTTTTTTTGCCTACTTATGGGATTCCTTTCTCCTTGCTGGTTTGCCTTGTCCAGTCTTGATGTGATGGTATGTGCCTAGTTATGTTGTATGTTGTTACGTCCTGTTTGAGTGATATCCTAGGGAGGCCTGCTCTTTTCTGAGTGGATGGGGAAGACTAGTGGAAGATGAGGAAGGGGAAACTGCAGTTGAGATATAACATATGAGATAATGAATAAATAAATAAATCAGCTCCCCACAGAACAGTTGAAACTTTCTAAGGAGTCAGTGAAGTATAAAAGTCTGAAGAAAGAAGAGTCAATGAGGATATTTCTCTCAGCCATTCAGAAAGCTGCTAATGGCAAGATTCACAATGGCATTCATCAAAGAATTATGATCACTGAGTCGGTGAAAAACTATATATATTACCAACCAGTCTAAGAAACATTCATGACTTGTGGAAGAGTGGAGGATAGAAGTGAACAAGTCGGAGAGATCAAGGACACAACAAGAGGATCTGTGGAACTAATCTGGGACTATGGGGGATCATAGAGACTGGGCTCCCTACCAGGGAGCATGCAGAAGTTAGATTAGACTTCCTACACAGGCTGTCTTGGTCTCTGTTCCCTGCCACTGGATCCCTTTCCCCCTAGTTGAACTACCTGGTTGGACTTCAGTGGGAAAGGATGTGCCTAGACTTTTTGACACTGGCTGGCCCAGGGTGGGGTAGTACCCAAAGGGGATGCCCCTTCTTTGAGAAGAAGGGGAGGGAGCAATGGGAGAAGGGATTTTTAAGGGTGAGATTGGAAAGTGAGAAGTGAGAGGGCTGTGATCGGGATGAAAGTAAATAAAAATAAAACATATTTAAAGAAAAGAGGCAGACACGAAATTGGTTGTTAAAAGGATTCCTCTGTGGATATTTCAGGCCCTTCTAGTATACATGTATTTCTGAGAATATGTAAAGGTTCTGAATGTCCTAGGAAAATAGCATACAACTTAAATGTTCCTTTACCTTCACAAGGATGGAAAAGCACTCTTTCTACTTCATCAAACAGTATGAGGGATCCTGTATGTGAACTTCAGTGACATCGATCCTAGAGAGGAGGCATTATCAAAGTTGATACAATGTTATAACACAAGGGAAATGTAAATGGACACAAGCCATGTATCTCTGTCTTGTTTTCAAAAATTAATTTATTTAAATTAAATTAAACTTATAAGTTATCTTTTAAAAAGTACAGCATGTTATATGTTATTTTCAGGGGAGAAACGGGATGATGTCAGCAGAAAGCTTACCAAGCAAAGTTTCGAGAGGGGAGCATAGGTTATCTCAAAGGCTTAGACAGATAACTCCAGATTTTTGGGTGGGATAAGCCAAGTTCCTGATAATCAAATTGTTTACTCCTTTGATGTCCTGGTCCCAGCTACAGACTGGAACAAAGTCCCTTCTTCCACACAGAACTAGGTTCCTTTTTCTTTTTCATAAGGGCTTCTGAGAAGTCTTAGACCAGTCTAGTTATCAGTGCATCTCCTTATCATGGTACCATGAATATATGGTACTAAGAGATTCCAGTGTATGAAGGTGTTCCTGATAATCCCTGTAACAGAAGACACTCTTAGTGTCGTTCACTACCTTTGTTCTATTCATATAAGTTTATACTGCCTCATGTACTTGTTTGATAAGGATTCTATGATTATGAAAAGTAGGAAGAGAACAATCGAAAACAATGTATCAAACAAGAGATAACTGTCCAGCTATTGAGCAATGCTGGAAAATCAGATAAGGTAATAGACTGTTTTCAAACAAGAGAGCTCTAGTGTGTCAGATTTCATGATAAATGTGTTGTGTTCAGTCTTTTCATCTGTCTATAGTGAGTAATAATTCATTCAATAAAGGTAAGATATATAGTGATAATGGAACATTAATACGCAAAATACTTTGTCAGTAGCCTCAGTATGAAATCTCTTCATCAATATGGAGGAAAAATGATAAAATATCAAAAACAGAAAATGTAGGCTAGTCATCTCTCTGAAATACTTTAATGGAAAAGTCTCCATAAATTCATTTTACAAAAGCAGAAAATCAGCCTAAGTATCAAGAGTTTGAGAAGTCTTGTCTGTAATCATAGTGGATTCACAGAGGGGAAGCACTCAAAGCAGCAGTTCCCAGATTTCCCTGTGGCTCTACTTTATTTGCAGTGCTCCTCACTTGAGCCTGACCCTGTACAGTCTATGGTGTAGTTTCTGAGGCTCTGATATTGACAAGACTCTTTTTCACTTTTTTTTTTTTAACCTGACTTGTGTCCTAAAATCTCGTGAGTTTCACACTACATTATGAATGGTCAAAACCACACCGGTCAACAGTGAGCTTTCTCCTTTGGATTTCAATCAAGACTTCTCTTCACAAATCTCACAGTGAGGTGCTGAGGATAATAGTAACTGTTTCCCCTGCCACTTCCTAAACTGATGCAGAAGGGTATTTATTTTCTCAAAATTTCCAAAACTAACTGAAATAATTCTCTGTTGAAACACAGGAATTCTGGCTCAGTCTGTAACGAGAACAGTCAATCACACTGTGTATGAGCCATGCTGCTCAATGAACACACTGTCTATTCAGTCACACATTAGTGTCTAGTTTAAATCATCTATTACTTAAAGAAAGTAATTATCTCTTTTATCTTTTTTAGTTACATAAGAGATCTTTATGAAGTCATTATTGGTTTATATACTTCTGATTTTCTGATTAGGAACTTGGGGGCTGGAGAGATGAGTCAATAGCTTAGAGTACTTACTGCTTCTTCAGAGAATCTGAGTTCTGTTCACAGCACCCACATTGGATGGCTCACAGCTGCTTCCAATTCCATCTCCAGGTCGAATCTGATACCTCTGGGCTCTACTGGCTCCAACACATTCATACCCACAAACAAACATATGTACAAAGAAATGTTATTTAAAATAATAAAAATAAATCCTAAAAGAAAGATTAGTAATTTTTTCCAATAGGAGAGAAGAAAAGGAGGAGAATTCTATGCCTAAAATGGGTGATGTGGGTGTGGGAGAGATGGCTCAACAAGTAAGAGTGCTTATGGCAAGATCAGCACCTGAGTTTAGATCACACAACCTGCATATCATTGCTGAGTATTTCTGGCCCCCAGCTTAGAAACACACACACACACACACACACACACACACACACACACACACACACTTCAGACACAGACTTTTCTTGAAGAAATAGTGCAGACAGGGATACAGGAGGACATCAACAACTTTTCTGTTCTCTGTATGCACCACATGTACATCTACCACAAATTCCCACTATGTTATTTATCATCTATCTAATCTAAAGTATCTATATCTATCTATCTATCTATCTATCTATCTATCTATCTATCTATCTATCTACCTAGCTATATATATGGACGTTTTAATTTACACACACACACACACACACACACACACACACACACACACACACACACACCATATACATACATGAGTGTAGGGAGGTATAACAAGATAGGAAGAAATTTTGGAGCTTGTGAGAGGCATTGGTTTCCAGAGTGGGAAAGGCAGGAGATAGTCTATCCTTTGCCCGCAGGAAATAGCTCCTTTTTTATGTGAAAGCCTTTTCAAGATTTCACTTCAATACTTAGCAATAGTGACTCTCCCTTATTCCCTTCCACCTGAGGGTGCTCTGATCACTTGGGATAAAGAGAAAATGTACTTACTGTGTGCTCTGTGTAACGACAATGGACGAACACTGTAGTGAGGCATAGATGCTGTCTTGTTGAGATGAGACTCCGGTTCCTCACTTACAGACTTATTATTCTTGGTTTTCTTCCTCACAGGACCTGTGACTTTCAACTCTAGGTCCATGACAAAATCTGCATTAGGGGATTGAGAATAATTTTTCAATAACTTTGTTTCAATTGCCTGTAATGAAGACATTCAGATTAAGGTAGCAAATCCACAGAAGCAATTATGAGGAGTTGGTGGAAAAACTTTTTTGTGAGTCCTTAGAGTACATAATGTGTCACAAGGAAAGCAACACAAAAGTTCCGTTCCAGGGTAGTACAAAGCACTTATGTAATTCTGTCCTGATTTGGGCAGAACTGACAGTGTTTCCTCAACACCTAATATCTTGGGAGATTTCAGAAGTTACACAACCAGCATTAAGGGACATTAAAATTAGACATTCCATGGGTCTTTTATATCTAACTTCTTTTAAGTAGCATTCTCTAAGTTCTTCTTACTTGTTTTTGTGTGTGTGTGTGTGTGTGTGTGTGTGTGTGTGTGTGTGTGTGCTGCTGATGTCCATTTATCTTTGTGTCTAAAGAAAGTCCATTGCATGTATTCACAACTACATATGTGAGCAGATGCTGTATGGACTCCAGTCTTCACCTATTATAAGTGAGGCTTTTTTGACCTTTCTAGAAAATGGATTCTAAAGCAGTGTGCATATATTCTAAAGCAGTGGCATAGTTTTTAGAAAGAGCCATTGGACTTTTGAGGTATATTTTTCTTTAATATATTTTATTACTTTATAATTTCAAACATATGTTCAATGAGATTTAATCATGTCTACCCCCCCTTTTCCCTGATAATGTGTTTTATAATAGATCTCCCTTCTTGTTCCACACCTTTTTTTGCTAGATCTTTTTCTTTAACACCACCCACCAAGTCCAATTAGTGTTTCCCGTATGCTCATGGGTAGGGTCATCTAGTATGGCTTAACAATGTATCAGTTTTCAGACACCCGATGAAAAGTGACTCTCCTGTTCTCAGTACCCATACACTGCCAAGAGCTTTTTATATAGGAGTAACACCTCCCCTACCCATGCTGGAATATGCCAGTGAAAATTGGAATAATTTTGCATAGATGTTGTGTGATACTCATAATAGATCATAAGGCAGCAGACATGTCATGCACAGAAGACAGCATTTTAAAGCATTCCTCCACATCTTCGAGTTCTCAATCTTTCTGTTTCTTTTTATATGACATATCCCCCGACCCTGGAGGGAAGGATGTCTATGGGTGAGGATTTAAAATTACTCATTCTCGGTGTTTGGCTAGTTCTGAGTTTGCATTAACCAGTGCCTGCTACAAAAGAAGCTTGTCTGACAAAAGTTGAGTGTAGCACAACTCTATGCATATAAATATACATAATTAAAAGACTTGTTGGTCAAAAGAACCTTTAGCAAACAATTAAAGGTTATCCTACAAGACTTATGATCTCCCAAACCTTGGGGATTTGACCAGATGTACAGGACCAGGCATGGATTTCTTTTTGAGACACAGACCACAGGTTCAATCAGAAATCATCTGGTCAAAACACTCCTCATATGTCTACCTCCTTTCACTGCAACACACTTCTTTATCCTGTTAGCAGAATTTTTGGTGGGCAGCAGATATCCCATGGCTCTGCCATCTCCCATTTCTTGGGGTTTCCAAAGTAATCCAGACTTCACCTTCACAGTTTCACACAATGACCTCTCTAGACTTCCATGCAGGGACACCCCCTCCATATAACTGTTCTCAGTGGCTTTGTTTAGTGTTCCAAGGGGGTTCCATGATCCCATTTCTTCTATTTTTGATTCTAAAGCTAGAACCACATGGCTGAAACTGCAAAATTCTGCTGCTTACTGGGGCTGAAACATGGTCTCCTCATTCAATGACACCTTCACCAGTTTTCTGTTTTCAGTAGTTTCCTTTATTGCCCATGCTTGATTGTCCTGAAACTCACTCTGTAGACCATACTGACCTCAAACTCAGTGATTCACTTGCCTCTACCTCTAGAGTGCAGAGAATAAAGGCTTATGTCAACAAATCAGGATCTAAGCTTTTCTTAATTCTTTTTCACTAGTTGGAAGTTTAGCTGGGTAGAATCTTTCCATGAGGTCACCACTCACTTTGTTTCATTTAATACCAAAATTTTCTTTAATCTATTTATCTTTTTAAAATCAGGGCTTAACTCCATTCCACTTTCTGATATTCTTTTTCTCCTCAAATTGTACATTTTGTAACTTTCCTTGTTCAGCCTGCTCCTTTTCATTATAGGTCGGCAGAAGTGTGGTCAGCAGTAACCACACAACACAGTCCACACTAGACTGTTTTGAAATCTCTTCAAATGCAATTAATCCAAAGCACTTCAATTTAGCTTCAGGCAGATTTTTTTAGACAAGAGCAAAAATCAGCTACATTCTTTACTAAAACATCACAAGACCAGTCTCTAGGACACATACTAACATACTAACATTCTTCTCTGAGACCTCTTGGATCAGGCCCCCGTAGTTCACTATTTTCCATACTCCTACTAGTATGGCCCATTATGTTCTACTTAAACTATTCAACTTTTTTTTTCCCTAATCCAAAGTCCCAAAATGTTCTATATTCCTCCAAACAAAAGTATGGTCAGGCCTATCACAGCAATATCCTAGCCCCTGGTGCCAACTTCTGTTTGGTTAGCATTTTATTGCTATGAAGAGACACTGTGACCACGGCAACTCAGTTGTAGCAGGAAAATTTCCATGAGACTACACACACACACACACACACACACACACACACACACACACATTGAGATCGTGTGTGTGTGTGTGTGTGTGTGTGTGTGTGTGTGTGCTGGTACAATGACCTTACCTGTAAACTTTTTTCTTCAACCATTCTTCTGTAAGACATGAAGGTAAAAGAAAGATTAACTATGAACAAGAGAAGAATGAGCAAAAATGAGAGAGGAAAGAGGAGGAAGAGTGGTTAATATTGTGGTGATGAACATGATCAAAGTATATGCTGTATACATCTAAAATGTCATAATGAAACCAATCATCTGGACAAACAGTATTTACTAGTATAAATATGAGAGAACTGAAGATTAAATAAAAACAAGAGTAAATAAACAGCTAGATACACCACAGTTCAGAATGTGTAATCATGTTATTGGCAATAAATCAATGTTTTCCTAATAATTTTTCTAATAGAAAGCTTAAATTTCAAAAAGGATTTCAAAGAAAACCATACTGTAATTTATAGATTATTGCAACAAAAGTGAAATCAGATAAATTCTTTCCTGAGTGTGTACCCAGAGAAGAGCTATGAATAAATAGCATTAGTAATTTCTTGACTCAAAAAACCTAATCACTACATTAGAACATGTGTGTAAGATATAAATATATCCAAATCTGATATTCTCATTTTAATCTTCTGTGCATCTTTGGTATTTGTGAATATGTGAAAGTGTGGGTGCTTGTATGACATGGTGAGCATTTTATGTTCAGAGAACAACATACACTGCCATTCATTGCCTTCATCCATCATCTGAGGCATTTTGTTTTGTTGTTCACTGTGGGGAAAAAAACTGTGCGGGGGAGGGAGTCTGGCTGCGGCCATGACAAAGCCAAGAGGTTCTGCGGTGGGCCCGCAGCGCTCCCACATTCACTTAGCCGCCCACAGCTGGCGGCTGGCTGCAGTTCAAGGTTCCAGGGTTCCAAAAGCTGGCAGTCTGGCAGTCTGGCAGCAGGCGCAGGAAGGCCCAGGCAACAAGTGGAGTTTTCCAAAGCTTTTATTGTTCATGACGTGATGAATAGGTGTAGATGGTATGTGCTTTCCCGCAAAAGCCAGGCTCCCCTGACTTTTTATAGGGAGGGGGAAAAGGGGAGGGGATAACTTAATTAGCTATGCCCCCCCCCCCGCCTTTAGGTAACTCATTAATATTTTTATCTCTGGAGGTGGAGACCTGCTAATCACGCCCTCTACCTGTGTGCTATGTGACCAAAGGGTGCAGGTTAAATGAAGTTACCTCATCCAAGGCCCAACAGTTCACTACTGAATACAGCAGGATAGCTTGCCACCAACCTTCTAGAGACTCTCCAGTTTCATTCCCAACTCTGTAGAAGGCCTTCTACTGTGGCTTCTCCTCATTCACTTCCCTCATTCCTAATGGAAAAAAGACCCTGGAAGGAGAAATTATTTTCTCTTTCCTGTGGACCTTCTCAAACCAGCCCCATAAACAATCCTCATTTATAAGGATCATCTCCCAACGCCCAGAAATACATTTAACCCTGAGCCACCAGTGGCCACACCTATCAGGACCCCAGAAGAACTTGCTACCAGAAAACACACAACCACCACACCCTCCTAAGAACCAGGGATGACTGCAGAAACCAAGTAAAAATAAATCTACTGAACAAAGAAAAGACCTGATGCCAACACAGAGAATTACAATTTCCCCAAAATTATCTAGACAGATGTGCTACCGAGCTTACGAGACCACGAACACCACCCACATGATTATACCCAGGAAAACTTTCAATCATAACCCATGGAGAAACTAAGACATTCCAAGATAAAAACAAAATTGAAGAAATGCCTACTTAGAAATCCAGCCCTATAGAAGGTGCTAGAAGAAAAGCACCAACTGAAACAGCTTAACCATAATTAAGTCGAACACAGGGACTTAATAATCCCTCACCAGAATATCACACACACACACACACACACACACACACACACACACACACACACTCACACACACACACACGGTAACAACAAAATAACCAAAATCAACAACAAAAACTGCTCACTGAAGTCTCAAAATATGAATGGTCTCAATTCTACAATAAAACTGCACAAACTAACAGAATGGATGTGAAAGTAGGATACATACTTCTGCTGCTTCCAGCAACACACTTTAACATCAAGGATAGATATCACCTCAGAGTAAAAGGATGTAGTAAGATATTCCAAGTAAATGCTCCTAAGAAGCAAGCTGGCATAGCCATTTTAATATCTAGTAAAATAGTAAATAAAATATTTTATATTTAACCAAAGAATAGACTTTAAATCAAAATTAATTAGAAGACGTGAGGAAAGACATTACGTATTTATCAAATGAACCATCCACCAAGAGGACACTGAAGCAAACAGAAGGGCACCAAAGTGTTGGGGGTAATATTTCAAAACCGTGGTTCAGTCTGGCCTATTCTCAGGTAGCCACCATTTTCCCATTGCTCTGGCTCTGGACCTCGGCTCTGGCTATCTAGAAACACCTGCCCTGGCACCCAAGAGAAGTCAACGTGGTGTCTGGCTCAGCCAATCCACTACACTCTCCACAACACTTGGCTGAGCCCAGACTATGCCTGGTAGAATGAACACTCTTAATACTTAAAGATTATCCAATGGATGTATATATTTAGAAATGCTCAATTAACAAGATGCCCACACAATTAGAATTGTTACCCAAAATCTAACCTTTTGATACGTTGTTACCCAAGACTGCTCTTGAAC
Organism: Rhabdomys pumilio; assembly: GCA_030674055.1. Lineage (NCBI taxonomy): Eukaryota > Metazoa > Chordata > Mammalia > Rodentia > Muridae > Rhabdomys > Rhabdomys pumilio. The sequence continues at coordinate 9,274 of JANHMN010000146.1, read as the reverse complement.
CATCCATAGTTCTCCATCTCTGCTCACTGACTCCTCCTCTTTTCACTAGTCTCCTCCCCTTCCTCATCTTTTCTCCTCATGACTCCTCACATTGTAGGATGTGGTTCTATTACACATAACACCATCTTCCTGAAGTGTTGAAAATCACTTTCAAATCACTTTACCATAATATTATCATGGAGCATAAATAAGAATAAATTATACAGATAAATTCAAGGAAAAAATTATGAAAAGTTGGAAGGAACTTTTACCCATGAGTCTTTGGAGTTTGCTCAGTGTATTCCTTGAAGAAACATAGATGACACAAACATACAATGACATAGTCAGTATTGAAGATGACATGGACATTCAAAATTTTGTTGTCAAAGTTGATTTTATGGCTAAATCCAAAGAGGAAACCCATTAACAGCATACATACATTCAGGCAAATCACTCACAGTCTGCAAAGAAAAACAAAATATTAAAAAAGGTTTCAAAAAATAAGCAAAAAGAACAAAAACAAAAGGAAACAAAACAAAAACAATAAGAAAATCACTCATGTTTGTCAAGAAGCTTTAAATAATAATGTTCAAAAGAGCAACACATATGGTGCTAGTCTGAAATGGGCAAGCTTGTGCTGTCCACCGTGCAAGGACTGCGATTCAAACGGCATAGGTACATGAAAAGTAGATGTAAGGTTTGGGAAAGAGTCATCAGACAGACATAAGAATATTCCCTGTCACTATGTAAGCCCTTCTACATGGACACCTCCTTTCTTGTATAGTAGAAGGTTACGGGTAGATGTGCACAAACATGAATCCATCTTCCAGCCTACACCCATTACCTCCATCTGCACAGAATTCTTTTCTCTAACTGGCTTAACCTAATTCCATAAGGTAGCTTCCTTTTTTTTCTGTCATTGTGGAATCAATTATTGGAAAACATTTGTAGTTTTGGTGTCTCTCTGTGTATTCTATTGCTTTGTACAGCTTCTATCACTAGGCATTATTACTTCCTATTTACTTAGTAGTACTTGGAATACACTTCAAATCCTGAATGGGAACAGAGAAAAGGATTGATGTGTAACAGCCCTTGCCATACTATGAGGATTTAAATTCCATCTGAGGGCCTGAAAAGGTGAAAGGAGAAATCCAATTTCCATACAGGTGAGTAGTAATAGGAGCCTGTTGGAACACTGTGAGCCTCAGGTCTTTGTTTCTTCATAGTTCGAACTCACTCTCCCCTCACATGAACTACATTCTTGAATTTTAAGCACACATGGGATGGAAAGATATTTCAGTGGATAAAAATGCTTGACTTAAAATTCCAATGACTTGAGTTTGGATCTAAAGAACACAGCAAAATTTAGGTCCAAGAAATGCAGAGATGGCTTAGTGGTCAAGAGCCTTTGTTACGTGTTCAGATAACTCAGACTGAGTTCATAGTATCTACATGGCAGCTCACAACTACTGTCATTTCAGATCCAAGAATCTATTCCCCTTTCTGGCATACAATGTCTTCTTTAAACATATAGTGCTAAGAACATGAAGCTGGTTGCATGGCCTTGAAAAATATAGGACACACTAGCAGCCTTCCCAATGCCCAGACATCCTTGGAGAGTTCTTTAAACTTTGAAGAACAGTCAAAATGAGAGGTCTGAAGGAAGGAGAGGCAACAAGTGACATTTGTCTCACTTTCTTCAAGCCACATTTTCTAAAAGATAGATTATTTTTACCATGCAGTTGTCATTCATTCTGTATGAACCATTATGTTGTCTACTCCATGTTTACAAATGAATTTTTATGGATAGTTAAATGTATAGCCTCTTATTTGTGGTTATTTTGCTCTGACATTCCTTTATAAAGGATTGTAGTATACATATGCATATGTTTTCCTGTATGTACTTAAGAACAGGTTATGGTTATTAGAATTACTATCTATCTATCTATCTATCTGTCTGTCTGTCTGTCTGTCTGTCTGTCTGTCTATCTATCTATCATCTATCTATCTTCTCATTTATCTGTCTGTCTGTCTGTCTGTCTGTCTGTCTGTCTGTCTGTCTATCTATCTGTCTATCTATCTATCATCTATCTATCATCTATCTATCTGTCATCTATCTATCTGTCATCTATCTATCTATCTATCTATCTATCTATCTATCTATCTATCTATCATCTATCTATTGACTTATCTATCTCGATTTTTGGCTGCCACCAAGATGTGTAGCCGTTACTTTGTGCCTAGAACCCTTGGCTTTTCTACATTGTAATTCTGATGGTTGCTGCTACTCTAGAGGAAGCTCCTACTTTAGAGTCCAGCCCAATAATTTATAATTGTTATTTCTGTCTGGAGTTCTGAGGATCTCAACTTTAATTTGGTAGTAGCTGCCATGTTGTTGTCTTGGCCTAAAATATTCAATTGTTGCTTTCTGTCTTGAAACCTTATAAATCTGCAATTTTCCCTCTCAGGTACCTGAGGCTTTCCGATCCCCCATGTCCAGTCATTAGTCTGCTAGTGGCCCCTTCCTCTCCAACTGTCACTTCACATTGCTGTGTGACTGGGCTTTGTTCCTAACATTCATAATTCTTTGTTCACCTCAATGATCCCTAGCCATAGACAACCACTCTGAGCAAAGATTACCTAAATATAATAGCTTTAATTGGGGGTGGGTTGTAAATTTATTGATGAGTCCTCTACAGAACTCATAACTGACAAGTCCAACTCATAACTGACAAGTCCAACAAAACACCTACATTTGTCTCCACTAATACACACTGCCTCTGCTCTTAGACACCTGACGGGATTTTACAGAAGCAGTTTACTGGAATTTGTGTCAGTCACGAAATTCTCAATTTAAAACAGCAAAAAATAGAAAAAGAATGTAAAGGAAGAGAGAACAATAATCTACTCAGTTTGATCAAAGCATTTTAATTTACACCAGACCACAGTCCTCACATAATATTTATCAACCACCATATTTCCCCAAAGGAAACACGTGCCTCTCTGTGGAGAAATACTAGCCTGTCCCACCCTCTGTCTTTTCTATACTGTGCCTCAGACTCCTCTGGGGCCTCCTGTTCTTTGCTTCGTTCCACTGCCAATTGTTACACCTCGTTCACTGAAGCATTTGGTATATAAAACTCTGTGGAAAACAGGAAATATTTACAACTATGGCATGGGCCATATGTGAGAATATAGGATCAGAAGTCATGGTAGATAAATGCCAATTCCAAGACCACTCTGTTGTAATACTCCATTTGTGGTATTCCTCACTCACTTCTAGGTCCTGCCTGACTCTGAACCTGACCCATTCTCTTCCATGTTATTGGCGGATAGAAATGCTTTAAAACTCAAATATAGATCCATAACACCATCTACATAATGACAGACTTTTAAAATACTTTCCACCAATTATGTGTAGTGCAAACATGTCCAAATCACAGGAACAAATGCAACCAAACAATTTGGAAGAATTAGGAAGGAACCATTTCTTTGAATCCGCAGTGTCACAAGGAGGGATGCAGAAGGAACAAACAGCCAAAGCTAAGAACATATAATCTGTTGCGTGGTCTTGCTAAATGTGGGAAAACTGAGAGCCTGTCCCAGTGCTCAAACATCCTTGAGAATTTCTTTTAACTCTGACGAACAACTAAATTGAGAGTCGGGAAGGAAAAAGATGCATTAGTCTTTCTCTCTTTAAGCCACATTTTCTTAAAGATAGATTAATTTTTACTGTGCGGTTGCCATTCATTGTTTATAAACTATGTTGTGATCCACTGAATGTTTGTGGACTAATTTGTATGGATAGTTAAATGTGTAGCCTCCTGTTGGGGGTTATTTTTCTCTGAAATTCCCTGTAATTGGTTTATAATATGCAGTTGTTTTCCTGTATAGGCTTAAGAACAGATCATGGTTATTGGAGTACTTTAAAATGTTCCCGAATTCTTTTAATGTCACACATGTATACAACACACTTAGATGTGCTCACCCATTTGGCAGTCCTCCTAAGTTCTTTAAATCTATCACTATATTCCTAACTGCTCCCAGCTTTATACATTCTATTTTCTATAACCCATTACAAGTTCTGGTACACATGTATTCAAAGGTGTTATTCAGTGCTTGGCTGACCTCCTAGGGCCCATAAATTTATGAAACACTGCCTCTTCCTGTCCAGAAGTCATGAAGTGTCAATAGTTCCTCCATTAGGGCTGGAGTGTCGTGAACCCCTCCTTCATGCTAGAAGATTGACTGGCCTAATATTGTGTGTGTGTCTTATGCAGGCAACCACAGATGTTGTGAGTTCATGAGTGCAGTGTCCTGACATATTTAGTAGATATAGTTTTTGTCTGATCCTCTCCCACATCTGGCTCTCTGAAAATTTCCTTCAAATTTACCATGATGTTACCTGAGCCTTTAGGGAGGGGGATTATATAGACAGTTCATGTCTGATTGAGCATTTTGGAGTCACTCATTCTCTGCAATTTGGTCAGTGTGATAACCAGCTTCACAATAGATAGAAACTTACCTTATGAGTTCTGAGTGTTGCACTAATTGATGGCTGTAGATAAAAACTTGGAGAGTAATTTGAAACTATGTCCATTTATCAAAATAATGGCATTTATGGTGCCTGTGAGGTCCCCAACCATGAATTCCTGACCCAGTTTGTAGCACTAGGTGTTTTGTAGAGCAGTGGTTTTCAATCTTTGAGTCACAAACATTTGTGAACACATATTTCATCTGATCTTAGGAACCTGCACTCAGAAATGTATTTTAGTTGCCACAACTCTAATTTTTCTATGGAGCAGTGACTCAATTCTTAAGACTATTGGAAATAAGTGTTTTCCAGTGGTTATAAGTCATTAGTTGAAAACTGCTACTATAAATCAAGTGCCAAATCAAGCGGCTGCTTACTGCAATAATAATTTGTGTTACCAATGTAGCAATAAGAGTATTTTACTTACAAGGACAGTCAATGTTGTAGGTCACAGAATTCACAGATGACTAAGATTATTAATGAATTTCTTCCTCCAAAATCCTGAATGCACCTCATGTGGTATGGAATAAACCCAACAAGGATGAAATATCCTGGTTAATATGAATTTGATTTGTCATATCTCATGTCCAAAGCATGTGTTGTCATCAGCAAGAGGGTCTTGCCATAAAATTCTGGTTGTTAACCAAGAGCACTGGCAATACTCTGTACTGTTTTGGGGGGCGGTTTTCAAAAACTCAAGGGAGGCATCTCACACATTACTTTTTAGGTGGCAACCTATGGCTTCTAAGATGGACATAATAGTCTGCATAGCATCACCCAAAAGAAACACTCACATAGACAGACATTCACAGTTCTATTATATGGCATTTTCATGAATTTCTAGTGTTAGTTATCTTTCTCCACATATCCACTCCTGGTCCATCATCCATTTCCCTGATACTATAATGAAATTCAATTTTCTGGAATGATTAAAATATATCATGATCATAAATGTTTGGAGGTTTAAATAAACAGAAATGTATGTACCTCCCTGTGTTTAAATAAACAGAGCATGTATGTACCTCCCTGTGTGTGTGTGTATGTGTATACATATGTATCCTTGGTTTTTTTGTATTCTTCCATAAATTGTGGTATATATGAATTTATCTCCTTGTGATTAATTATGCATTTTAAAGTTGGGATGTGTGTACCATTTTGACCTAAAAAATATAGACTTTTATTAAAAGATTGATTTTTATAGTTAAAAATCATATGTAGAAATGTCAAGTTGACAATATGTACTTGGAATTGTTAACTTCATTGTCCATATAACTATGAAGATATTCCAGTGAGGTTCAACTGAGGTCAGCAGAGCCAATTTGAATCTTGGTGATACCATTCCATTGCTGGTGTAGAGAATTAATAAGTAGCCCTACGCCCATAAATGAGAAGCAATAAACAATGCCATGGAGCTAGAGAGCTGGCTCACTTTTTTAAAGCATGTGATGATCTTGCAAAAAAACTGAGTAGTTACCAACAAACACACTGTGGTTTGCCACTTTGTATAATTACATTTCCAGAGGATCCAATATATATATATTTTTTGCCTCTGTAGGCAGTGGGCATGCATGTTGTATACATACATACATATATAATGCACACAAACATACACAAAATTAAAGTTTTAAAATATTACCAAAATGTTTTGGAGATGGAGAGAATTCTTGATACCTAAGAGCACTGACTGCCCAGGTGTTATTTCCACCTCAATGATGGCTCAAAACTATCATCTACTAATGGCTTTGATGGTACAATGCCCTGATATAAAACTCCTCAGGTATTTTTCACAAGTTGTACACAAACAAACATGCAAGAAAAATAACCATTTATAAAAAATTAAGGATGGTGTTACCCGCAAGAATACACACACACACACACACACACACACACACACACACACCAAAACAAAACACGACAAAACAAGCATATACCTTTTTTTCCTGGCCATCAAATACTGTCTGGCCTCCCTGTGGTATTTATTTTTTATGTTCATCTGTACCTTGACTATTAACATAACATTTTATATAACATGATAATCCTGTATATATTCAAAATTGTTCAATATTTGACAATAAGCTTTGTAAAAAAAAAAAATACCATGATAAAATAACTACTGATGACTCTACATAATATAGGAGTCAGTTAAAGAAAGATTTATATTTTTAAAATACTGTGTTAACATTGCACAACATATAACAGCTTATTCCAATGTATAAAAAATACAGTCAATGAGGTCTCACACCATTCTTTGAGAAAGTTATCTACTATGAAAGCAGGGTAGAAGCAGACTGGAACTAGACTTCATATTGTTGATGAGAACAAAGGGCCAAAATATGGGAAAGCATATTTCTAGAAATGTAAATACACTTGCTCCCCAAAGCTCTGGATATTTGGAGTAGGTTGTAAAGACCGACACAGTGGAGGAGAATGAATAAGAGAGGATAAAAGTACACACTAGAATGAGGATAGTTTTCATGGCTCTGTTTTCAGGAGAGACTTTTAAAAAATCCTGAGCACTGTAAACATGATTGACTTGTTTCTTATGTCTGTAGAGGATACTCACTGTGGAGACACTTGAACAGGCCATGAGAGCCAGACACAGTCCATCAGAGAAGCACAGTAAGAACACATACAGTGTGGTTGCAAAATTGCCTGAAGCAAACCATGAACAGTAACCATAAATCATCCTGTTAGATGTATTTTTGTTGTAACGTGGACCTGACACTGTTGCTGGAGTCAAGATGTTTAGAAATAAATGCACAAGCCAGCTGAGTGAGCAGGAAGGACCAAGGTACTTGTTGGCTCTGTGTTTAAGCATCATCCACCTGGAGTTGTTGGGGCTGTTTGTGATTGCTTGGAAGCAACTCAGTAGGCACATTGCATACAGGGACTGTCCCCCTTGTTATTTGGTAAATATACATTATCAATTTACATCCAATATCATCCAGGAAATCTTTTAATCCATAATCTGACAGTGTCTGTGGAATGCCTTTTGAGATGATAAAGAGGCAATTGGCAAAAGTCAAGTGCTCTGTGATCAGGTCTTTGGGCATTAAATGTCTTCCACTGAATTTCAAAATGATGTAATAAAATAGTATTGAGGAATTTCCAATCATTCTTACTGTAATCTGGGAGAAGAGAAAAATTCCCAGTGCAATATTTTTAAAAGCCATTTTCATTCAATTAAAGAAGAAAATTGATATGAGATCCTAGAAATACATTATAAGATTGCATTATTTCATGATGTTAGCTAAAATAATATATTTAGCACCTCATTGTATTTATATAGCTTTCCATTGAATAATATTATTTAAAGTTTTATCCTTTATCAAAGTAAATGTTCTCTATAGTTAAACAGAAAATTTTGGATATATTTACTGAAGAATAATGTTTTCACTGGACAAGTTGTTGGATGACCTTTAACAAAGCAATCAAGAGATAGAGGCAGACAAACGTACACATTTGAGGCTAGCCTGGTCTACAGAGTTATTTCCAGGACAACTAATAAATTACAAAGCAAAACCGTGTCTCTAGTAGCATGCCCCCAAATGATTAACATTTTCAGTGCTTTCTACCAAACACAATGATTTGGGATCTATTTTCAAAGAAAGAATTTTTCAGAAGTGCCATTTTTTCATAATTTCAGAAGAAACAGAATTCAAAATTCATCAAAAGGGACAACAGAAAATATTTGAAAATCAAATTTAGAAAGAGGAATTAAATCCTCATAATGTATAAAGAGTATTTCATTTTAATATTTATTTTGTTTTAAATTATGTGTGAGTACTGAAGTTGGTTGCATGTGAGTGTGAGAGCTAGTAGACCCCAGAATGTTGAGACCTGTTGTGTTTGTATTCGAAGATGATTGTGAGCCACTGACAGCAACTAAGAACTGAACTCGAATCCAAGGTAATAGTATTATGCACTCTTAAATACTGGCTTATCCCTCTACCCATCAAAAATATATGACACTATATGTGAAAAAAACCTAAAACAAAAGATATGAAAGATACATTCTACACTTGGATAAATTTTCTATAAAATGTTCAGATATCCAAAATGTGTGCAAAATCAGATTTAACATAACAAGTAATTACAGTAATAGCATGAGGTGATGCAAATCAAAGTTGTGGTGAGAGATCCTCACATACTGTGTGAACAGATATTAATCAAAGCAAATTAAAATGAATAAAACGGGAGTTAAAGCTGCTGAAGATGTGGTGAGACAAGGACTCCTGGGTAGACTGTAAAGAAAAGTAAAATGTGGCAACTATCCAAGTTAGTATTGATTTTCTTTTTAAAAAATGGTAAATTATAACCCAGTTCCAATTGTAATGATACAAACATAAGCAGATATAAAAGGATCCAAAGCCAGACAGGAAATGACAAGTTTTTAGTAAAAGAGATAAATGAGGGGTCTAAGTTTCCCTGTCATTGCTATGCTGAACTTCAGCAGTTCTCAGGACAATTTGAAAACACACAGTCATATTTACTTGAATGTTGGACTGGACTTGGTGGTCAGAACTTCTGATCCTGAATGACTTTTTATAAAATGGATATTCACTAGCAGAAAACGGGATTATGTTTATATCTCCTCACCTTGCACAAACATTAATATTAAATTATTCAAAAGCTGAAATGCTAAAACTCTCAGAGGAAAATATTAGCAATATAAGATGCAGACAGAGGCAACTGGACTCAATAGCACACAGAGTGCACCAAGAATTAACTGATGACTAGTAGAACTGTATAAAACTAAAA
>JANHMN010000145.1:0-32797 GCA_030674055.1 Rhabdomys pumilio | reverse complement strand
AAAGAAAGAAAGAAAGAAAGAAAGAAAGAAAGAAAGAAAGAAAGAAAAAAGAAGAAGCTAGAGAGATGGCTCAGTTATTAAGAGCACACACAGGCTGTTCTTCCAGCAGTCCTTCATTCAATTCCTAACCTCCGTATATGATGGATCACAACCATCTATAATGGAATCTGATTCCTTCCTCCGGTGTGCATGAAAATAGAACACTCACATACATAAAATAAGTAAATTAGTTTTTTGAAATAAGAAGAGTAGGTTGGTACCAGTGTTGAAGCAACAGACTAGAAGCAGGAAGGTCAGGACTCACACCTGAACACATGAGCATTTGCGTATTAATAGACTCACAGGTAGCTCAGGCTGGCCTGGACCTCCGGATCCTCTACGCCTTCACTTCCCAGGATGCTGGGATTACAGACACTCAATACTTAAAGCATTCCAGGCAAGCCCTCTACCAACTGAGCTGTCTCTTCAGGCCCAATGTCTAATGAGTTTTGCGTTTTTGTTTTGTTTTTAAATTTTACTTATTTTATATGTGGGTGTTTTGTCTGAATGTATTTTTTGTGCACCACATGTGTGCTTAGTGCCCACAGAGGGCAGACGATGTTGGATTTCCTGAGGCTTGACTTACAGAAACTTGTGCGCTCTCATGTAGGTGCTGGGAATCAAACCTGGGTCTTCTGGAAGTAGAGCCAGTGATCTCATCTGATGAGCAACTCCAGCCTTCCAATGCATGTTGTTTTGAAACAGGGTCTCACTCTGTACTGCTGGTTTTCCTGGAACTCATGGTGTTGACCAGGCTGACCTCAAACTCACATAGATCCATTGTCGGTTTCTCTCGAGTGCTGGTATTAAAGCCTTCACTGCGATTCCTAGGTCCCAGTACAGGTTTTAAAACAAACTTCACTGAACAAATCTGTGAGATCATTAAAGTTAACATTTCATAGAAGCTGGATGTACATGGCTCCCTTAGACAATTTCTGGACTAATTGAGTTCTTTCTCAAGGATTGTATGAAATACATATACATTAATATAACATTAATATATTGACAGTAATTTATTATACATATAACATATTATTGTTTATATATTTTATATTAATATATTAATATTACACATTAATATGCATTGATATATATGCACATTAATATAGAAAAAAAGAGAATTTTTTTTAACTTTTTGAGGTATTTTACCTAGAAAACCTGTTCATTGTGGGCTGGGCTGTGACTCTGATAAAAAACCAAACAAGGAGATTTGGAGAACAGAGAGCGTTGGATAATCGTTGGGGCTTTCTTTTTAAGAAACTGTCAGATTCACTGTTTTAATCTGGTCCAAGAACATTTTCATTAGGTAGAAGATACAACCCCTTCAAGACTACATTTATCTGCCTCTGGGATGGGTCAGCTTAGCAATGACAGATAAATCCCTTTCTCCTCTTCTCAGAATACCGCATCCAGAGAACTCCTCATGGTACACGTTAGACCCAGGGCAGCTGTCATCCGAACCTGCCGGGCCATGCATCATGCCTGCTGGACTGGAGGCCTGCCTGGTATGTGATATTTGAGCAAATCCCAGTGTGAAGGTTTTGTTTCAGCCTGTCCATCTCCTGCCAGCTCCAACTACTGCAGTGAAGGTCGGCTCTCGGCCGCATCATCAAGACCCAGGTAACCGACTGATCGTCTGTCTATTGTGTAGTACATCTCTGCAGTATATGGCACTCATTTTTTTTTTTTTTTTTGAAAATTCTGCTAATTCATTTTAGTTAGCACAGGAGATAACGAGCTTCAAGGTAATATTTTCATGGTATTTTGTTCATATCCATCTCTTCTTCCTTTGCTTCCTCCCCTTCTGCTTCTTATTGTCCCCATTCTTCCTTCCAAAGCATCTCTCTTCTGCTTTCACGCCATGTGTGTGTATCTAAAGCTAAGTCTGTGTGTGAGGAAGAAAAGAGCAACATTTTTCTTTCTATTTTTTTTATTACTCTCTTACCCCCTCCTTTTAAGTCCCCTCATCACGGACTCCTCTTTATATTGTTGTCTGCTCTAAAAGTTTGCAATATGCATTCCATATAGGAGTAGAAACTTGCAGATTTGGTATTTTGAGTCTGGCTTGTTTTACTTAACGTGATGGTTTCCAGCTCTATCCATTTTCTAGAAACTTACATAATTTTATTATTCTTTACTACTGAATGAAGCAAACAAAATAAAAACAAACAAACAAACAAAAAGAATACAAGTGCTTTTTAGAAGAGGGTTCAAAAGTCATAAAAAAATCAAGGATGACAGTCAAGGTAGAAACTAAGACTGGGAAAATACTGTATGTAGTCCAACTTCAAGACTCCTTTCTCGCCGGGTGGTGGTGGTGCACGCCTTTAATCCCAGCCCTTGGGAGGCAGAGGCAGGTGGATTTCTGAGTTCGAGGCCAGCCTGGTCTACAGAGTGAGTTCCAGGACAGCCAGGGCTACACAGAGAAACCCTGTCTCGAAAAACCAAAAAAAAAAAAAAAAAAAAAAAAAAGACTCCTTTCTCCTCAGCTGCAGTTTCTACCCTCGTCATACACTGCTCACCTTTTGCCCTTCTTATCTTATTACCTAGAGAATTTAGATGATCAGGAAAGCATCTTCATTTAAGACTACCAGGGACACTGGAAAAAATAAGACATGATCAGAAACAAACAAACTAACCAACAAACAAACGAAAACATGCGTGATACAGAATGAGACCAGAACTGGAGAGAGGGTTCAGTCCACAAAGTACTTGTCCTACATGCACAAAGTACCAGAGAGTGAACCCCAAAATCTAAGTATATTAAAAAAAAAAAAAGACTAAAATACAGGCACAGTGGCACATTAAAAAAAAAAATCAGGGCATGGTGACATGCAGTTGTAATTCTAGCACTGGAGAGGCAGGAACAGGTGGATCCCTGAGGCTTGCTGGATAGTCAGTTTGCCTACTTGGCCAGATTCAAGACTTTTAGAGACCCAGTCTCAAAAAAAAGAAAGGTGGGGAGGAGAAAGAAAAGAAGAAAAATCTTCCTTTTTCTCCTTGTAAGCTTGTACAAGAATATAAAAAATAAAATAATAATAATGTTGATAGACATTTGTCAGATTTCTAAGAAATGTAACTTCACTTTCCATTAACCCTGTGTTCTCTCCAGTGCTCTAGCTAACATACAGTGAAATGATTGCTTGCTACTCTAGTTTCTTACTTATTTGAACTTTTTGTTTTACCTCTGATTCTACAACCAAGAGTGTATTAATTATCTAGCAGGAAAACATTTAAACAACTTTTCTCATTCCATCTTTTTCTTACAAAAGTTGAAAAAAAAAAAAAAAGCCTCAACCAAGGAATATACGTTTGTTTTTCTTTCTCTGTATAAAAGACTTTGGAATTGAGTATATATTATGCTTCCAAACAGCACCATCTTTCTCCTCCTAAGATCAGATGCCATTATTTATTTTTTCTCCACCAACTAAAGGTTAAATTCTAATCAAAAACAGATATTTTTTTTTTAAACACAGAATACATAAAAAAGAAATGCACCTTTCCAGTGTAAAAATTCTATGGGGAGAAAAAAAAAACAAGAACACATGGTAGGTGGGGAAGGAGCTAGCAGGGCCAGAGTGAGAGGGAGAAGGGAAGAGTGGTGGGGGGAAACACACATGGTAGGTAAAACCACATTCTAAAATATGCTTTCAAAAAATAATAATAATAAGTTATCAAACGCTCCCACACTTGCCATATGCCAGGAAACAGTCCAAAAGAACAAAATGTAAACAAGCCCCAAACTGCTCTGAACCTGCTTTGTGTTTAATTGTCCATTAAGCATTCTTTTCTTTTCTTTTTTTTTTTTTTTTTTCTGGTTTTTCAAGACAGGGTTTCTCTGTGTAGTTCTGGCTGTCCTGGAACTCACTCTGTAGACCAGGCTGGCCTCGAACTCAGAAATCCTCCTGCCTCTGCCTCCCAAGTGCTGGGATGAAAGGCACATGTGCCACCACTGCCCGGCTCCATTACGCATTCTTAATCTTGGAATTACTGATAGTTTGGGTTTAAATCACTTTTGGTTGCTGTTTCTTCTGTGGTGGTTGTCTTGGGTGTGGTGGGATGCTTCATGGCCTCCAGGCATCTCTCTCCTACCTGTTATTAATATTCTCTGCCCATTCTTCCCTGTTGTGCCAACCGGAATGAACCCAGACGTTGTCAAGTGGGCCCCTCAGGGGTCAAACAGCCTTCAGCTAAAACCCACCATCTTATGGTTATTTCTATTTTTTAAACTGTCCATATATGTGTATATATGTTTATATGTGAGAGAAAGAGACACAGAGGCAGAGAGGCAGGAACAGGACATGGACGGGGCAGAGAAGGGCTAAAGAAACAAAGAAGATGGAAGAAAACACACAAGATATGCTTTTGTGCAACTCAGGAATGATACACCTGCTTTATTAAAACATAAGTTTGTGGGAGCTCACTCACTCCTTTGATTCCAGCACTTTGATTCGAGGCAGCGAGGCAGCGAGGCAGAGAGGCAGAGAGGCAGAGAGGCAGAGAGAGAGGCAGAGAGAGAGGCAGAGAGAGAGGCAGAGAGAGAGAGAGGCAGAGAGAGAGGCAGAGAGAGAGGCAGAGAGAGAGAGGCAGAGAGAGAGGCAGAGAGAGAGAGAGAGACAGAGGCAGAGAGAGAAGCAGAGAGAGAAGCAGAGAGAGAGGCAGAGAGGCAGAGAGGCAGAGAGGCAGAGGCAGGTGGGTCTCTGTGAGTTCGAGGCTAACCTGGTCTACATAGTGAGTTCTAGATAAGTCAGGGATAAACATACCTGTTTCAAAAACAAATGAAGTTCTCATTTCAAAAGGTTATGTTTGCCCTTAAGTGGCTTTACCAAAAACTAGAACATCTGGAGACACTGTCATTTGAAGTAAAAATATATTAGATTTGTTGGAGAGACACTAGACAAATAACAGATCCAATTAAAGACTCACAGACAAGCAAAAATGTAGCACATAAGGTTGACTCCAAAAGAGTTCTTGGAATTTGTCTGTAGTGTGCAATAGATGTATACACACACATATAAATTTGTAGCTGGCTATGGTGGTGCAAGCCTTTAATTCCAGCACTCAGGAGGCAGAGGCAGAGGGATCTCTGTGAGTTCAGGGCCAGCCTGGTCTTTATAATGAGTTCCAGACCAGTCAGGGTTACACAGACTCTGTTTTGAAAACAAAATGAGGTTCTCATTTCAAAAGGCTTAAGTGGCTTCACCAATAACTAGAACTCTCTGAAAATCAGAGGCTACTGACAAAAGCCATCTAGGAAAGGCTTTGGCAAATGAGTTTCCTGTTCTGCATGGCTGTGATGGATGCACTGTGGAGGGGCACAGCCCCAGAGACTTTATCCCAGGATTGCTTCTCGCTGCTGATATGCCTTTCCTGTCACTATTACATAGCCTAATGATTCCTGGGCATCAGCCTACCTTATTGGGCAAATTTCCTGAAGATCAACATGAAGATGAACTCTCATGAATTAATGCTGTTAAGATGAATTAATGACTTTCTAGCATTCCTGATTTGAGTAAAGTAATTTTAGGAAGAAAGTTTGAGGAGATAGTTTTAGTCGTTTTGCCAGAAAAGTGTAATAACGTTAGAACCAGGAATAGAATGTGCCCCTGTCTCATAGAACAGTAAGTAAAGGTTGCACAATAAGGAATACAATGAGCTTTCATAAATTACACTAAGAAGAAAAGTAGGCTTGGGACAAATCTGTGATCAAGGAAAAACATTCATTCTAGGTCAGGTCCAAGGATGAAGCCATAAGTGTGCACTATGCTTTGAACTCATGATGAGATTATGGAATAAAACACTGCTTTGAACTTACTACTGACACCCTTCTGTAAATCCCTCTTTTTGTAACATTTTATCTATGAGGTAATTTTTTAAATTTTTTATTTATTTATTTTATGTATGTGAGTACACTGTAGCTGTCTTCAGATACAGCAGAAGAGGGCATCAGATCTCATTATAGATGGTTGTGAGCCACCAAGTGATTGCTGGGAATTGAACTCAGGACCTCTGGAAGAGTAGTCAGTGCTCTTAACCGCTGAGCCATCTCACCTCTATGAGGTAATTTTATAACGAACTTTTGTCTATCAAGGTATAAAAAGGCTGAGAGAAAAAATAAAGTATGGCTGTTGGGGTTGTGCTTCATCCACTAAATGTATATATCTCTGTCCCTCTATATGCATGTACATACAAATGTATGTAGGTATATGTTTATGTATATAAGTATGCATGTGCACTTGTGATATTGACAAAGTAGGTGGTCAGACCCAACCAGAGTTCATGTGTTTGCGTGTGCGCATGTGTGCCAGCGCATGCATGAGTGTCTGACTTCCTTTCTTCTTTTTCTTTTCTCTCTGGCTCACAAAGAGTTAAGGAACTCTGAGCTTCTAACCTAGCCAGTGAGGGGCCCTCAAGCCAAAGAGAAAAGAGCCCAAGTAACTAAGCTTTTTTTTTTTTTCTTAATCCCCAGCTGCTATCAGCAGGAGTTAAATTGCCAGAAACCAGCAACTTCTGAACCCAGAGAGAGAAAGGATTGAATTGCCAGAAGCCAGCAACTTTTGGGCCTAGAATAGTAAGAGTTTAATTGCTAGAAGCAATTAGCTTCTCGCCCCGGAAGTGTATGAGAATGTTACAGAACCAAAGGTCTTCAGTCTTTGGTCTTCCTCTGAAGCTGTGTCCCATCTCAGTACCTGACTATGCCCGGGCTGGCGCAGGTAGGCTATCTACTTACTACACAGGTGCTGGACCAAGAGTATACACAACATGAATGACTCCTCTAGAATGGAAGTGTTTTGAGTTGTTTTTTTGTTGTTTGTTTTGTTTTGTTTCTACTTTCTCTGTAGATGCACGAAGGGGAAAATTCTAGAATACTCATAATTCAAAATTCATTTTGCATCTGCCATCAGCAATGAGAGATTCTCAAATGTTAGGTTCAGTTACAGAGATACCCACTTGGACTGTTTTGTTTTTGTTACAAGCTGACAGACATCATCTTGACATCCGGAGTAAAACTATATTAGATTTGTTGGAGACACACTAGAGAAATATCAGATGCAATTAAAGGCTGATGCAGACAAGCAAAAGTGTAGCATGTAAGGATGACTCCAAAAGGAGTTCTTGGACTGTCTGAATTGTGCAGTACCTTGAAAATGTTTGCATTTCAGTGGAAATTTAGCCTCTGTATTTTTCCATGCAAACTTCAAGTCTCAAGAAGAGAAAAATCCATCTACTTAGCCCAGTAACCTTCATGTCAGTGTCAATCTGACATACAGAGCTATCAGAACTTTGTATATCAGCTATCTGTGTATAACTCAGTATATAGCTACCTGTATATCAGCTATATGGAGACATTAGAGCTACCCCCCTGATCTTTTGTTAATTTTGACTGGTGGGGGAATCACTGTATGCAAGACTGTCTCCTTGGTGTGTGTCTCCCTTAATGCATCCAGAAAACCTAGAGAAAAGAGAGAGAGGAATCTGTCTGGTTAAATAGAAGATGGCTTGGTTCAATAACCACGCCTAGCAAACATACTCTCATCTCCCATGACTGTACTAGACACTGGAGCAACCATATTAACTCCTCTTTTGTTACGGTTGAGATGTACAAATTCCAAGTACTTTTCTACTTTTTCTTCTTTCCTTAGCCAAGCTTTGTAAAAGTGGCTATCTACACTCACTGGCCTCATACTCTCTCTCCCCACAAATTCCTCAACCAGAATCAATGACCTTTGACCCCTTTGCAATGACCACTCACAGTAGAGCCTCCTGGCAATTTCTAATTGATTTCTCATAGGTTTTTTTCCTTCTGCCTCACAAATATTTTTTTCCTCAGGCAAGAAAGAAGGCTCAGTAGTTAAAACCACAGACTGTTCTTCCAGAGGACCTGGGTTTGTATACACTACTCCTGAATACTGTAGGGCCTCTCATATGACTCAGAGTAGCGTCACGGATATTGTGCACCATCCCCCATACACACACATCCTAGCTGCCACTTATATGAAAGCACAACCAAACCTAACGATCTTATGTATTTAGAAAAAGATGCTTTCTAGACCATATTTACCATTAAAAAAAAAAAAAAAACCAAACCACACTCTTCCAACTATGGCAAACTTGAGTCCTTATTTTGTGCAGTTTTGTTTTCAACAACAGGGGTTCAGCAGTAAAAAGCAGAAGGGCTGCTTTCATATCCTTGGGGCCTTTTCTTCAGAGACAAACTATCAGTTCTAGTCCCATGGTTTTTTTTTTAACCTTCTTCTGAAGGAAAAAATGGGGGAGGGGATTCATAAACATAGTAAATCAATTATTTTGGGTTATTTAATGAAACCTTAAGAGATTTTATTATTTTAGCTTATCACATATATTTTATATAATTTTTTTGTGTTGTACCAAAAAAATCAAGTAATATGACATTAAGATTCAGTTACAATAGACTATTGGATACTAAAGATTTTTCTATTTAATTAAAAAAAATCCACATTTAATTATAACACATATACTTTCATGCTGTAGGGATGGGAAGAGACTAGGCAAGAATGTGCTTTCAGCGTAGTCTTTTGTTTTCTGTGGCTTGTGTCCCTTCAATTTGATCCTAAGAGGTGCACATTCCACATATGATTACACTGCTACAGGCCTGAGCCGGATTGCAATGGATACATAGGTGGAGTGAAGACTTATAAGCTCTCACCCCAGGGGAGACATAGGAAATGTGTGGTAGTTACAACTCTACAGAAAGAAAGCTGGAGAAAGGGGGACAGGAAGCCAGCATGGCTGGAATCATTAGAATCACAAGGATTACATTTATGGAAGGAGTGCCTTTTTGAGAGAAACGGACACAAATTGGTTATGATTAAGTGGGCAAGCAACCCAAATATAAACATTAATATTGCATGTTGAGAACGGCAGTTAGATATTTTTGAGTTTGGTGATGAAGAATCCTAACCGTGCAGTAACGAGAGATGCCAGAGTAATGTGATAGAAGGGAACCAGAGAAGGGTATCAGAGGTTTGGAAACATTAATTATACATGTGGATCAGATCGAGTTATCAGATATGATCACATAATTGATTCGATTATATATGTCAACACAGTTTGTTCACGAAAAGAGATACACAAAAATCATAATTAATACTATTTTCTCTGAGCAGAGACTAGCCGGTGCTTCTCAGCTAAGAGTGATTTTCTCCTCTATCTCTCTGCTCTGGGGGATACTTGGTAATCAAAGTCAGAAGGACCTTTGGTTTCCATCACTGGGAACATAGCTGTTTTAGGTATCTTGTGAGTAGACACCAAGCAGTGCTGCTAAATATTCTGCAGTATAAAGAATACTCACTCCTACCCCTAAAACAAAATAACACATACAGATACACATTGTAAGATATTTGATTACATTTTGAACCCTGAGGTTGTATTATTTACTAAAAAAAAAAACAAAACAAAAAAACAAAGCAAAACAAAACAAAACAAACCCAACTTTCTAGTTGTGTGGTTCAGCCCTTAGCACACACCTTTAATCTCAAACAATGAAGGTAAAGTTAGTTTGTAGAGAAAGTATCCATGTTGGAAAATGATGTCTAATTGAGTGGCAGACAAGGTGACCGAATCAGAGAAAGATTTGACGGAATAATATATGCTCAACTCTCACAAGGAGAGAGTGGAAAGGGAAGCTACTTGAGGGGGCAGTGCAGAGAGAGAGGGAAAGGAGACAGTTTTACAGAGATGGGTTGCAGAAAAAGAACAAGCTAGACGTAGATGAAGACAGAACGAGCCAGAGAATCAGAAGGAGCCAGAAGATTAGAACAAATTGCCAGAGTTCGTTTGAGGCCAAGAAGAGCAATTCAGAAGAAGCCAATTTGAATCAGTTGATGTGGAGAAGAGTTTTAAGCAAGAACAGCTGAGTTGACTAGCTAGCCAAGGTTCAGAAAGAGGTAGAGAGAGTGAGTTTACTCAGCAGTAAGTCTCAGGCTGAAAACAATTCTAGGACTAGGTTAGATTGTAAGAAGGCTAGAAGCTTCCAGGACTAGGCCTAACTTAGCAGACTGAGACAGTAAAACTCAGAGACAACAACCAACTGGAGAATAAAAAATAATTTCACTCATACACACACAAACACACACACACACACACAATAACCAGTCAGGCCAGCAAGATAGTTCAGTCTATAAAAGCCTTGTTTCCCAGCCTGAAAACCTGAGTTCCTTTCTTAGAAGCCACAGGTGGAAGGAGAAAATGAATACCCAGAAGTTGCCCTCTGATCTGCATGTGTATACATAGTTACTGAAAGATCCCCGAGGGGACCCTACCCACGGATACACGAGAGGCCTCCTTGATGCAATTGCATAAGGTAGTTTAATAGCAAGGGCCCTTGGGTTGAAACCCGTCCCACACAGGAGACAAGGGATTTCGACCCTGAACCCCAGAGGCTTGGGCTATTTATGGGTAGGGGTAGGGAAAGGCGGGAAAGTTTGGCGAGGTTACACACTATTGATTATTTCAAATATCAGCAACTTGCAGAGGCGGCAGGATGGCTAGTAATCCCGGACCTCCCAGAAAGGGAGGGAGAGAGAAGTAAACACTGGATGGCCCATTACTCACTTGGGCTAGTTTGGACTTGTCTGGGGCATGCCATTTTATTTTTCTTTTGGTCACCTTGCCCCTGGAGGGGGCATGTCTGTTTTAAGCTGTTTTCAAATTTTATTTTCACATTACAAACAAACAAACAAATAAAAAACAAACGTCAAGAATCATTAAGTCCTATATGTCAATGGTGCCATAATTAAGAAACTTGGAGCTAGATTAAATCAGAGATGTAACAGTGCATACAAAAAACAAAAGCATAAGAACTAGGTTAGAGGTCTTCAGTGAGCATCTTACTTGGCATGACCAATATCTCCTTTTATTAAGTTATCCACTAAGCTAATTTAAAATGAGCTATAGCCTTAAAGTATATTTCAAAATTACTTTTACATTCTACTTGGGCTTCTCATGTACATATATCAACGTCGATAAATCTCAGAAAGGTAATAGCTAATGAACAAGACATACATTCACTGTGACACAATTTTTATTAAATTTGAAAATAAAAAATATTTATTCATGAACTACCTAATTATATATAGACAGCAAAAATGATAGTAGTCAATTCAGGATAGTATTTATGTTTGAATAGAGAAGTGATTTTGTAATAAAGAATGGAGAGAGTTCAAGGCCAGCCTGGTCTACAGAGTGAGTTCCAGGACAGCCAGGGCTACACAGAGAAACCCTGTCTCAAAAAAACCAAAAACAACAACAACAACAACAACAACAACAACAACAACAACAAAACCAACCAACCAACCAAACAAACAAAAAGAATGGAGAGTTCATAAACACAGTCAATCAATTATTTTGGGTTATTTAATGAATCCTTAAGAGATTTTTATTATTTTAGCTAACCACATATATTTTATGTAATGTTTTTTGTGATGTACTAAAGAAAAAAATCAAGTAATATGACAACAAGCTTCAGTTATAATGGGCTATTGGATACTGAAGATGGTTCTATCACCATCTGCAGGTTAATCTCGCTATTGCAGAAAATTGTTGTTTGTTTTCAGACAAAAACAAAAATAAATTAAGGAGCAGCAAAATAAATGAGATCTACAAGGAATTGAGAATATGTACAGAAGTATAAAGGGTGTGTTTTCAGTTACAGACATAATCTATTATTAGTAAACATGCAAAATATATTTTAAAATACAAACAATATAAACACAAACTTATTTTGTAAGTACCACATAACCACTGTCCTGCTACATATCAAGAAACAAAAACAAGTAGTATTTCTTTAAATTTAATTTTTTTTTTTTACTTATTCACTTTAAATCCCACTCACTGTCCCCTTCTGGTAACCCCCTTCCATAATCCTTCCCTCATCCCCCCCCCCCCCCCATCTTCTGAGCAGATGGAGGGTCCCTTCCCTGGCACTTCAAGTCTTTGTGAGGCTAGGAGCTTCCTCTCCTACTGAGGCCAGACAAGGCAGCCCAGTTAGAAGAACATATCCCATGAACAGGCAATAGGATAGCCCCTGCTCCTGTTTTTCAGGACCTGCATGAAGACCAAGCTGCACATCTGCCACATGTGTGTGGGGAGGCCTAGGTCTAGCCTGTGTAGGTTCTTTGGTAGTTCAGTCTCTGAGAACCCCAAGGGTCCAGGTTAGTTGACTCTGTTGGTCTTCCTGTGGAGTTCCTATTCCCTTCAGGGCCTACCATCCTTCTTCCTACTCTTCATAAGAGTCCCCAAGCTCCATCCACTGTTTGGCTGTGGGTGTCTGCATCTCTCTGAGTCAGCTGCTGGGTAGACCCTTTCAGAGGACAGCCATACTAGAGACAGATGGAGGGAGGGAACCTGGAGGGAGAGGGAATAAAAAGAAGGGGAATAGGAGATGCTCAGAAGCAGGTGTGGGGAAGGCCAGGAGAGATGGCCATGAGAATGAATGAAAATCTGCAATTGACAGGGCTGGGGAGGTGGGGGGCATTTCCAGGAAGAGGCAGAGACCTAGGATAAGGATAAGGATAAGGAAAGGCCCAAGAATCAATGGAGGTGACCTTAGCTATGACTCTCAATACTGGGGATATGAAACCTGAATAGGCCACCTCCTGTAGCCAAGCAGGAACCCCAGTGGAGTGATAGAGACTCCAACCCACCTACAAAACTTTCAACTCAATATTTATCCTGTCTACAAGAAATGTAGGAACAGGGGATGAAGCAGAGACTAAGGAAATGGCTAACCAATATCTAGTCCAACTTGAGATCCATCCCATGGGCAAGCACCTATCCTTGACACTATTCATGATCCTCTGTTATGCTTGCTGACAGGAGCCTAACAAGTAATATTTTACCCATCATGATGACTAACTTTGTTAATGGAAACCCAAATAAACTAAATTGTATACATTTAGTTATATTAACACCAAACCAGGTACCATCTTTTCTTGTCATTACTCCCTTTTCTTCTCTGCCTAGTTTGTGCTAAACATGGCCACCATGTTAAACCCTCAACTATTTCATGTTTAGTCTAGAAGGCAATGCTTATAATCCCCTGACACACAAAGGATAGTTCCAGAACAGTACAATCATAAGTTGAGGCCAGTCAGACGAAGAAGAAAGAGGGAGAAAAGGTAAGAAAAATAAGAACTGAGGACACAGTTGTAGAATTGCACTGCCTAAAATGTGCAAGGCCCTAGTTCTCTCTCCAGAACTGCTAAAACAGCCAAACAACAATACTTCTTCCAAAGTCTCAAATAGTTTCACGTGTAACTTTAATTTTTAATCCTATTTTTAATGATGGTTCTTAAAAGCTTTAACATTCCTTGTAGCCCATTATCCACCAGAGGTAGTGGAATAAAAAAAAGGATATGGGGGAAGTGGACCTGTTTAGAAAGGTTCTTTGGAGCAACTCCCATCTGTGTTGTCTGGAAATTGACGGTTCAGTTCACAGGTTAGCAGGCAGTGGTGGCTTGATCCACTCGCAAATGCTTCACTAATACACCAGTAGTCCAGTTTGGTAGAGTTGGGCTAGCAGCAATGGTGGCAGGACCTAGCAGAGACAGCCAGGCCTCAGCCTCAGCTTGAGTCAGAAGGAGGGACCAACAGGAACATCAGGAGAAGTTCTGGGCTGTGCCTTTCTCAGGGAATCGAAGATCAGCAAAGACTGAAGACCCATAAGCATTGTACAGCTAGCTCCATAAGCGAGCCAAGTTCTGTTTTCATCACTCCACTGAGTCCTACTTAGACCCTCCAAACATCATGTGTCCTCCATGGGTCTTTCCTCAACACGAGTCTTCTCTCAGCGTATGTGCCCAAACAACTCAAGTCTGCAGAAGTGGCAAGAAACTACAGCATGCCACAAGAAAATTTTTGGTGCATTTCTCTCTACGGAGTTCAGACAAATGGACATCAACTACATAAGGCAGACTTGTTGAAGCAGACACAGGAGAGAGGATGTTCTGCTAAAGCAAGCACATGAAGAGACGCGTGATGACGGATTCTTTGTTAATGACATGCATGTATTAGTCTGCCTTAGTCTTTCACATGTGTCCACTTCCATGAGACATTCCTTCACGTGTTTGCCCCAGCAAAATACCATCCAACTGACTTTCCAAAGAACTCTTAAGTTTGCACTTCACACAGTCCCTGGAGAACAAAGTCCGATCTCTTTAAATTGTTAGTTAAGACTTCCTATACTTTGGACCCAACCTGTTGCTCAGTCTTACCTTGTCCAACCTCCCCTGTGCCTCACCCCACATGAATCTTTACTCCAACCAGTTTGGTTTCTGTGCTGGCCACTGCTAATTCTGAATGTACTATGTATTGTGGTCATAACCCATTTCCTTCCACTCTGCCTGCCATTTATACTCCTGAATATTTCAACAAATGTGTTCAATACTTCAAATGTCAAATATTGAAAACCAGTTCCCAAGTGTATCTTAATACCCACCCTCTTTGTTTCCCACATTTTTACAGATGGCTGCTCCATATTTCATCCTCCATAGAAATCCTAGAGCTACTATTATTTTTGAGATAAAATAGCCCTACTCCCCCCTGCCCCAATTACTAAAGCACTTTCTGCCCATATCATTTATTTTGGCATAATTAGGTATTACTAATACCAAACTGATTTGTTTCCTTAAGGTATTGTATGTCTTCGCATATACAAGCTAAATTCTTGGAAGTCAGGATAATTTTACAGCTTCTCAGGCTCTCCCCACTCCCCATATTTCCCTACAAAGATCAGTGATGCTGGTATTTTAGTTTGAGGAAAGTTTAAAAAATATACAGTATTTTTTACTAATTCTCAGTGAGTTTCATGCCGCGTATTTTGATCATATTCACATACATCAACTCTTCTCCATAGATTCTTCAAGGTCCACCCTCCACTTCTCCCAAAATGGGAAAATCATATCCTCTTAAAACACACACATACACGCACGCATGCATGTGCACACACACACAGAGGCAGTTCAAGTTCTATGTAAGCAACTTAGTGAGACTCAGATCCAAATGAAAAATAAAAAGAGGCCTAAAGACATAGGTCAATGGTAACATGTCAAAAAGCCCTAGGTTCAATATCCACTACCAGGCTGGATATGTAGCTCAGTTGACATGATGTTTGCTCTAGCATGCATGAAAACCTGGGTTTGATTTCCAGCAATGTTACGTCATTCCAGAGGCAGGAGGAGCTGAAGTCAGAGATTTGAGGCCAGCCTGAAATACAAGAGACATTGCCTCAGAAACAAAATAAAACTAATATAGAAGGATATGGACACAGTAGTAAATTGCCGCGGGCTGGAAGAGTTTTGTTAATACGAACCATGGTGCTCTGAGAGAGTTATACTATTTTGTTTCGTAAATAATTTGTTGGTAATTGTGCAGAGCAATTTATTGTGGAAACACAGAAGCCTATTCTTTCCCAATTACATTATTTATTTTTTTTTTTACCGAATAAATGTTGTTTATTTATTTAATGTATAGGAATACACTGTAGCTGTCCTCAGACACACCAGAAGAGGGCATCAGATCCCATTACAGATGATTGTGTGCCACCATGTGGTTGCTGGGAATTGAACTCAGGACTTTTGGAAAAACAATCAGTGCTCTTAACAGCTGAGCCATTTCTCCAGCCCCCAATTACATTATCTTACGTCAAAAATCAAACAAACAAACAAAACAAAACAAAAAACCATTCCATAATTACAAACTGTCTAAAAACAGAATGTACATGCATGCAACTAAAATTGACAGGCAATCTAATTTTGGAACCTGGCATATTGAAATCCTTGCGATTTTTAAAAAAATGTTTGTTTTGTGCTGTTTCAAAGCCACTACTTATCCATTTACTAACCTTAATACAGATGTTAGCAAGAATAGAAATTAAACAGCATTTCAAAGATTATCGGTTCAGAGAAAAGTTCACGAGATTAAACACCACTATAACCTCTTGTTTCTACCAACAAAGTAGCGGGACAACGTTCCAAGTGACAATGATCATTGACAATTATTTATGATTCTTCTACCGACAAACCACACAGGACACTGGACAAACTGGTTTAATCTCCTTGTTAGGGGTTAGATTGTAAAGGCCCATCAATCAGTATTCTTCGTGACAGGAATGTGGGTAGGAATACACTCAAGAGAGATCCGAGGGTTTCCAGTCTTCCCGTCTCCATCTGGAAGTTCATGCCTCCACAGAAAATTAGAAAGCGCCGAGATACTTGCAGTGAGCTAAAGCGCTTTATTTCGGACAGGCCTCAAGCCTTAACACAGCGGAACCATCTGGAAGGCGCACAGCATACTGGGATTTGTAGTTTCGTATCCTTTTGCTACCCCGTTGAGTGGGCATTCTGGGATGTGTAGTTCTCAGGTTGTTCGTTTGAGTAAATCCGTTCCTGACAAGAGGGGCCGTAAGTGACTCCACAGCCGCTTGAGCGTCACGTGACTCCAGTCCCGCACTCCTTGAGTTCGCACTGCGGCTGCAGCCCGGGCGAGTTCTTGCCCCCCCGCGCGGCCGTTGCCGAGGAGACGGCGCTCGTCTCGCGGAGCGTTGCGCCCCCCCTCCACTCTCTCTGCAGTTCCCCCGCCCCCTTCGTCTCCCACCACAATGAGGTCCTAAGATGGCGGTGGCTGCGGCGGTTGGCGCCTAGTTAGCTAATGTAGAGAAGGCGGCCATTTGAGCTTTGGGCAGTCAAGGGAACTCGTGGGCCTCCCTTTACGCGGTCTTCGAGGAAGAACCGCTGCTGGTGGCGGCTCCTGGAGGAGCCGACCGCCACTCCGCCCTTGGCAGGAGGGGCGGCTTCGTTTACAGGTAATGCCTGCGAGGCTGCGGCCCTTGGCAACCGCGGGCTGGAGAGCCGGGTGGTGCAAGGCGGGCGCCCTGCTGGACGCGGCCTGGGGCCACGCCTGCCCGTTTACCTCTGAGGTCGCTTGGCTGCGCGGTCTCCCCCCACCCCCACCCCCTTAGGCTGACATCGGGTCCTCTCGACCCTGACTGACACCATAGCTCTCTGGTGAGCGTCTGGGGGCTACGCTGGCGCCTCTACGATCTTGTGGCGATCTGAGGGCCGCTCCCGCGGTGCTCGAGCTGTTCCCCTTCAGGGTGGAGGGGGAAACTGGCTTGTAGTCTGGGTGATGAGTTAGGAAAGAAACAGGCCTCGGCGGCCTGAGGCCCAGTGATCGCCCGCCCTCCCAGCCCACCCGCCAAATTCCATCGTGGGAGGCCCCCGGTGGCCCGAATCCTCCTGGGTACGGAGCGTCTGCGGCCGGGGAGTTTCTGCCGTCGCCTTTTTTTTTTTTTTTTTTTTTTTTCTTTCTTTCTTGGAGCAGAAAGGCTCCCGGTAGGCGTTCCTGACTCCAGCTCGTAGGTTCTCACTAAGAAAATGTTAATTTAATAATCCTTGTCCGCGCTCCTCCCACTGCTCCCTTCTCCACCCCTTCGTGAAGATCCAGTTTCTTTACGTCTAGAATCGGGGGTCTAGATCGAGTGGGAGGGAGGGAGGGGAAGGAGGGCAAACGAGATGTCCAGCGGGTTTCTGGCAGCATGGCTTGCTTTGCAGAAACTGTTGTTAAGGATTAGGTGTTAGGCCCCCTGTGGGTCGCCTGCTGGAACCAACTTTTCCTCTCTGCTGCAGCTAGCTTCCTCCAAAAACCAAACAAAACACAAAACTTTTTTTCCCCCTTCCTTTCATGCCGGTTTTAGGATTTGTATTGTTGTGAACTACGGGTAACAGATCGTTTTCTGGCGCTTA
The DNA here is from genome assembly GCA_030674055.1 of Rhabdomys pumilio. NCBI lineage: Eukaryota > Metazoa > Chordata > Mammalia > Rodentia > Muridae > Rhabdomys > Rhabdomys pumilio. The sequence goes on along the minus strand of JANHMN010000145.1, from coordinate 14,978 downwards.
GAAGAAGCGGGCTTTTTGGGTGACCCTACCACCCCCGCCCCACAACCGCTTTCCAGGCCCCGCCTTCTGTGTTCTCTGGTTACCAGAGCCGGTGTTAAAGAGCTTCTTGTGCACCTGCTTCTGCCTTTTCTCTATCACCTTCCTGGTCAGGGCCACTGGCTGGTGTCCTTAATACTGAATTTCGCAGTTGAAGGGACACCTCGGTAAAGGTAGTGAAAAAAAAAATTCTTATGCATAAGACTTTTTTAAAAATAGAGAGTAACAAGTTCTTGACTAGTTTGAGTAACAGGGATTTAATGACCTTAATCAGGAGAGTAAGTGTTCTTCAAGGGTTCTTAAATAGCATTTGGGGGCTATTTTCATTATATTCCAAAGAGTGTCTTATGTCCAAATTGTTTGGAAGGCTCTTAGAGACTTTGGGTATCTAAACGTCTTTGTTAATGTAAATTGAGCTTAAAATTGTTTATAAATTACATATTTTTAATTATCTGAAACATTTAGGTCATACATTTAGGGTTTGTTTTCACAGTATAACATAAGAATTTACTGGTGACTTTTTTTTTTAAATAGACAATTGCTTTGAACTGTGGAACAGAAAAGGTATTTCTGAAATGGGGAAAATTTGTTTCTAAAGAGGTTGACATTGTAGTATGTTTGTTTCATATGTATTAAAGTTGGGAACACTTTATACTGGGGTATGCGATCTAAAATCTGGTGCAGGATTGAAGAGTCTACTTAGTAAGCAAACACTTTGGGTGTACTGCCTTTGACCTGCCATTTTGCTGTATCTTCATCCTTTGTTACAAAAGGGTTGTGCCATTCCTAGTATCTAAAGAAGATGATTTCTGCCGGGCGGTGGTGGGCCTTTAGTCCCATCACTTGGGAGGCAGGGGAAGGCAGATTTCTGAGTTCGAGGCCAGCCTGGTCTACAGAGTGAGTTCCAGGACAGCCAGGGCTACACAGAGAAACCCTGTCTGGAAAAGAAAAAAAAAAAGATGATGATGATTTATATAGTACTACATTCTGGGATTCTTTTGCCTTTACATTTTTCTTTTTTTAATCTCATTTGAGTTTGAATTGTCATATGACAACTATTTGGGTAGCCTCTCTTCCCAAATTCATTTTCTCTCAAGTTATGGCTTTCCATGTTTTTTTTTTTATCTGGCTTTATCTTTCTTTCCTGATCTTTTCTGCTTTCTTAAATTTGTTATACCAACAACTGACAGGCATTAATTTAGTTATCTGAAATTACTTTGAGCATTAGTGGGGGTAGTGCCTTGCCACATAGAAGTTAGTGTTGGGACAGAGTAAGTTCAATGAAAGTTAAAAGAAATCGTGAATGGCTGTGTAGAAGATAAATGGCTTTGGCCAGCTTAATTGCTAGAGGAGTTGCCTAGCATGTTTTATTTGCTCTCCAACGCCAGATAAACAGAGGAGTGATGATGGATGCTTGTAAAAACCCCCTCCCTGGGGATAGTAGAGGCAGGAGGCTCAAGGGTATTCTTGGCTGGCCAAGTTCACGCAGCCTGGGATGCATGAAATGCTGTATAGAAATGAAGAAATATAATGGCTAAAGGATGAAGTAGAGATTTTGTTTAAAATATTTTAGAAGTAATTGATCTTTATTGTATATGTATGTATGTATGCATACATTCATGCATGCATCTATCTTCAGAAGGAATCTGAAGTTACTTCTCCCATGCTGCTTTAAGAAGAGCCAGGCAAGTGGCATAAACCTGTAGTCCCCAGGAGTTGGGTAGTCGATCCAGGAGGATCAGGAGTTTGGGGCTAGCCTGTCCTATATAGCTAGACCCAATCTTGAAAAAAAAAGTTATACATACATTATTTGTGTGTTTTGTCTGCATGTATGTATATGCACTATCTCCTTGCCTGGTTCTAGCAGAACTCAGATGAGGGTGTTAGATTTCCTGGGAATAGAGTAAAAGAGGGTTGTGATCAAAATCTGGGTACTGGGAATGAAACCTGGACTAGCCCAGAAACTCTTTTATATTTGAAACAGGGTCTCATATACCCCCTGGCTGGACTCAAATTTAGTGTGAAGGTCAGGAAGACCTTGATTTATTTGTGCCCACCTCTCAAGCACTAGGATTCCAAGTGTGTGCCACCATGACCTGCTAGAAATCTTATTTTTATAATTATTTAATTTATTCTTGCTTTCTGTGAAAGCAAACAAATATTTATTATGAGGACCAGTAGTGAGACTGTTATGCAGAACTACAGACTGGTAGTTGATTTATGTCTCAATTGCAGTTCTCAGTGTTTTTGTTTTTTTGGAACTTAGAAAAAGTCAGATGTGTTTAATACTAAATGATTACATTGTGGTTGACATTTTGTGAGATGAAAAGAATTACATTTTAGTAAAATAATTTTACTAAAAGGAAAAATTAGGGAAGCTGGATAAGAGGAATGAAAATACAGAATAACTGACTTAATTCACATGGGAAGACTTGGGTTTTTCTTGGTGAGAATTGCCCCATCGTAAAGGAGGAAATATCAGTTGTGGTGGAAAAAACAAAAAGGAACAGTGAGGGACTTGTAATGGTAACTTTTATTTTCCTGAAGCAATTGTGGTCTCCAAAGCTCTGCTTGGCCTCAAACTAACTAGCAATATGTTCTAATCTTCTAGCTTGTTCTCTCTTTAACCTGTCTTAGTTAAACTCTCCTGATAATACTCTCTTTCCTTTCTCTTTCTGTACTGCTCTTTGTTAAGTAGCCTCTCTTCTCTCTCTCTCCATGAGAGCTGGACACATTCTATTCTGTCAATCTTTCTCTGATTTGTCATTTTGTCACTCAATTAGATATAATTTTCTTTTCTTTTCTTTTTTTTTTTTTTTTTGATACAAATTTCAAGCATGGGTATTTCTTCTATAACTAACTTTACCTTTATTGTTTGGGATTAAAGGTGTGTGCTAAGGGCTGAGCCATACTACAAGTAGAAACAGGTTTTCCAGTAAATAACACAATCTCAGCGTTCACAGTGTGAACAAACATCCTGCAACAGTCACATTACAGAATTTTGTATGAAGCTAACAGGCAGTGCATAGCAATACATTCATTTTATAAATTTGAGTGCTTTTAATGTACTATGTATTGACAAATGTTTGGGGATAAGCCATTGAGCAAAATAGACAAGATGTAATACCCCATGACAGTGCATTTATGTTGTGTTATATATATGACTTAAAGTCGTGCCAAAAGTCAAAGCAAAGGCAGTATCACTTTGAAAGGGTATGAGTAGAAGCAAAGAAAGCAGGTAGGTAGTTTTCTAGAGTTAACAGAAGGAGCAAATAGAAAAGTCAACGATGTTAACAAGACATTTTTAAGAATATATTACTTGGTTTGGGTTAAGAATGTAAAAGATTAAAAGGGAAGAGAAAGAAAAGTAATCGAGAAAACTGGAATTATTCAGAAAGGTCAGGAACTTAAATTTCCTCTCTGATCCTGCTTCTTGCATTCTATTATATCACTGACTAATTATGCTGAATCTGTTCCTGACCTTGAACAAATTACCAGTTCAGACTGAAAGAGGTATTGGAATGAGGAAGATAAATAGACGTTGGAATTGAGTCTAGACTCTTAGAAAAATCATATACATACAAAGTTCATAAAAGCAGGGAATGGTGGTCAAAACTAGGAGTCACTGTTATCAAGGGTAGGTTTGAACAAAATGATGCACAAGGTGGGTATTAGTTTTGATGTGTATTTTTTAAAAGAGGAAAAGTTGAGGATTAGTTAATACCAGTGGTCTGCAAATAGTATTTTTCCTCGGTAGCCAGAAGAGTAGGAAAAGGAGCATCTTCTTTTAGAAGTGGTTTGATAGGAATTGATGTTTTAAGGAGGATTTGAGGTTTTATTGACATAGAAGAGTAATGCTTTGGAGCAGGTGGGGGATGCATAGGTAGTTGGTTTATGATACTCTGTTGGAAGTGTTTGATAGGAGGCGTTGTTAACTATAGAGATGGATCAGAATGGCATTGAAGATGGAGATTTGAGGTTAATAACAATAGCAGGGTGAAATGAAATTGACATTTTCTTAGAAATGAGTATATACTTAAAAGAAAGTAATGAATTTAGTGTATATAATTGTAGGAAGGAAATGGTCTTAGCAAACAAGAGTATGTATCTGAGGATTGACTTTAGGGCTCATTCTTGCTCTTTTATGAAGTAAAGATATACCAAACAAATTTTGCTAGTGTTAAAATATTCTGCATAAGTAGCTAATAAATATATACTCAGTGATTAAGAACATAAAGTGCCTGTCCAGAGCATCAGAGTTAGATTTTCAGTATGTCCAGTTTACAACCATCTTTGACTCTAGCTCCAGGGAGATCTGGCCTACTGGTCTCTGGAGGGGGGACCTGCACTCTTGTGCATGCACACATAATTAAACATAATAAAAGTATATCTTTTAAAAATGAAATAATGTTTGAGGAGATAGAAATGTTTAACCTGACTTCAGTGTTATATAGTGTATTCATGTATCAGAATCACATTGTACCCTTTAAATATGTATAATTTAAAAAAAAATCTTGATCTGGTGGCACACACTTGTTATCCTAGCGTTTATTTGGTAGACAGTGGGAGGAGAATTGCTGTGAATTTAAGGTTAGTCTGAACTACACAGTGTGATCAGGTCAGTGTGTGCTGTAGCAGCGGTTCTCAGCCTGTGGGCTGCAACCCTTTGCGGGGTTGAAAAATCCTTTCACAGAGGTCACATAGCAGATATATATCCTGTATATCAGATTTTTACATTACAATTTATAACAGTAGCAAAATTACAGCTATGAAGTAGCAACATTTGAGGAACTGCATTAAAGGGTCACAGTATTAGAAAGGTTGAGAACCACTGTGCTATAGTATAAGATCCTGTTTTTTTTAGAGACTCAGTCCATTATCATCAAGGCGAGAACATGGCAGCGTCCAGGCAGGCATGGTGCAGGAGGAGCTGAGAGTTCTACCTCTTGTTCTGAAGGCTGCTAGGAGAAGACTAGGATGAGGTTCTTAAAGCCCAGGCCCACAATGACACACTTCCTCCAACAAGGCCACATCTTCTAATACTTCCTGGACCAAGCATATTCACACCATCACAGGAGGGCATGGAGAGATTCCTCAGCAGCTTATAGTACTTTTTGTAATTGTAGAGGACAATGGTTCAGTTCCCAGCACCTATGGGATGGTTCACAACTTTCTGTAACTACAGTTGCAGGGAATCCATGCCTTCTCTATAGTCTCTGAGGGTATTAGACATACAGATGGTACATAGACATACTTGCAGGCAAAACACCTATACACATACGATGAAATTTTTTTAAAAATTACTGAGGAGGAAGAGAGGGGGAGGGGAGAGAGGGAGAGAAGAGGAACGGAAAGAGAGAGAACTACATCATAATTAACTAGATAGTGAAAGACTTAATACAATAATAAGTTCAGTTTGTGAGGTTAAATGCCTTGTTTTCCTTTCTTAGATAAGGCCTGCTGTGTTCCTCTTGCTTGCCTAAAATTTTCAGTGATCCTCCTGCATTTGTCTTCCAAATGTTGAACGTTAATTTTTTTCTCTATTTCTTTTAAAGAATTATTTATTTTATGCATATGAGACACTGTTGCTGTCTTCAGACACACCAGAAGAGGGCATTGGATCCCATTACAGATGCTTGTGAGCCACCATTTGGTTGCTGGGAATTGAACTCAGGACTTCTGGAAGAGCAGTCAGTGCTCTCTTAACTGCTAAGCCAACTCTGCAGCCCAAACCTTAAGTTCTTGTCAATTCCAATTACATTTTGTTGTAATTTGTTTGTCTTCTACTAAATCTTTAGAATTTGGAGGGTTTTTTTTTTGTTTTTTTTTGTTTTTTTTTTTAACTTGAGAAAAGATATCTTAAATTCTAGAAACTCAGTTTTTAAAAGACCTTTAAATACATTTATTATGTGTGAATGTGAGTGTACTTGGGCACATAGGTAGAGGTCAGAGGACACCTTGTAGAATCAGTTCTTTCCTTCATTGTATTGGTTCAGGAGTCAAACTCAAGTTGTTAGACTTGATGGCAAGTGCTCTGACCTGTTCAGAACCACCTCATCAGCTTTTATTGAATTTTCATTTTTTAAGTCTTAAATAGAAAGGGCAATGGAAAAGATCTCATGTGGATATGTTGTTTTTGTTGTTTTGGCAGTGTAAGCTCCAGGGAGCCTTTTGTCTGTGCTCTCCCAGTGTTGAGATTACAGCTACATACCACTGCTATTTTTGTCGGTGCTGGGAATCCGAGTTCAGATCCTTACCCTTTATCAAGTGCTTTAACAACTGAGCTGACTCCCCAGAACCCCTTAGAAAAGTGTTATAGGTGGAGATACTAGTTCCTTTGAGAAATTTACTGAATGTTAATATATTGAGAATTGATACATATGCATGTTATTTAGCTTTCTACTTTTTCCTCTTCACAGTTTTATTTTCAGTTCCCTCTCTCTCTCTCTCTCCTCTCAGTGTGTGTGTGTGTGTGTGTGTGTGTGTGTGTGTTGCACATGAGTACCCATAAAGGCTAGAAGATGATGGCAAATTTCCTAGAGTTGGAGTTATAGGTGGTTGTGAGCCATTTGACATAGGTGCTGCCAATGGAACTCATCGTCTCTGAGATACATATATGCTCTTAACCACTGAGCAGTCTCTCCAACTCCAGCTTTCTATATTTCTTTTCTTTTCTTTTTTTTTCCTTTTTTTTTGTGGCAGGATCTCATGTAGCTCAAGCTGGCATTGAACCTGCTGTAGTCTCCTGTGTCCACAGCTGTTAAGATTACATAGGTCATCATAACCAGTTCTAGCTTTATGCTAATTTTGTTTCAATATTAGGGTACCCTTTAAACATATATTATACTATTGGGTGTTTTTTTTTTTAAAAACAAATTATCAACCATTCAATTTTACCAATGAAGACTCAGGGGCCAGATTGGGTGGGGGAGGGTTGTTGGAGGGTTGGAGGAGTTAGTGGGGGCTGTGAAAAGTAAAAACCTGCTAGCTCAGAAAGGCAGAGAAAGCCAGCCGACCTTCCTTTTTAGACAACTTCCACATCCCAGCTGGAGTCCCCTCCTTCACACTGACATCTCAAAAAACCCTCTTCAAACTGAGTGCTCCTCCCTTCTACTTCCTGTGTATCTCTTTGTCAGTCCTTCTCCCTCCCTCTTACTCTGTTTTCTTCATAGTAATCCTGACACTTCTTGCCAGCTGCTTGCTTGCTCTGCCTCTTGAACTATGGTTGACTTTATTTAACCCTGTTTACAATATTCAAGCAGAGGGTTCCTGGGTTAAAGGTTTGTGCTAAAGCTGGTGCACACCACAACTAAAAACATGTTTTTCCAGTATTCACAATTATAAAACAATTATTCCACAATCTTGGTATTCATAGTGTGATCAGATATCCTGCAACAATTAAGTTATTAAATATTGTATGAGTTTTTCTGAGGAGCCTAATTCACCCTACTAAAAGAAGACAGGGACACCAGAGAAATGATTCTATTCAACAGTAGTAAATTTAATTAGAGTTACTTATGGGTTAGAGTATGGGCAGATACACCATCAAAGAACAGTCTCTTTTCTCCCAACCATTGTTATTGGTTGTATATTCCTAGAGTGGATTGGCCATGTGCACCTCAGGAGACTCTCTTTCCATGAGAGACTGTTGGTGGTCTCAGTGTTGTATAGCTTTCATGCTCTGATTTCAAGATGGCAACAGAGCAGACATCAGCACTCCACCTCTTCATGTTATAGTACACGTTTAGCCCTCTCTTCCACAGTGTTCCCTGAGCCTTGTGTACGGGTAGATGGGGGAAAGTCATACCGATGTATGATTATTTTCTCCCATTCTAGTGCTGAGCATTGGGTTACTTTGTCACAGCAACAGTGACTTGTTCTCAGTTTTTGTACTGCTTTTGAGACTCTTCTGTAGCTGCTGCCCAAAACAAAAAGAAACTTTCCAGCCAAGGTTGACAGCAGCAATAGTTATGGGCATAAAGATAAATGTTTAGAAGAATTTTGATGGGAAGAATTTTGAGAGGTGTGTCATGTACATGGCTGGCCATAGCTCTCTCATTGGGGCCTGTCACCTTCTTAGCCACAGCTGTTTGGTTTACAGCATTAAATTTAAAGTTTACACCCCTCTTCTGAAGTTAAGCCTTAAGTCCCACCAGAAAGTAATTTTTATACCTCAAAAAAGTCATGGCACTTAGTGAGTGCATCTTGATTTGCATTTGTATGGTGTTAACATACCTGAGTAGTATGGAGACAACAACCCCCCAGCCCAGCCTCTATAATGTGGTTTTGTTTTTGTTTGTGTGGTTTTGTTTTTGTTTGTTTGTTTGCTATTTTTTTGTTTTTTTTTGCACTAAGAACGATAGCCATCAAGGAGGGAGTTCACTTCTAATTTGATTTTTCTGTATTCTGATCCATGATGTGCTGTGTTAAGAGTTGTAGGATTTTAACATCCAGTTATGACATGCAACCAATATCAGTGGCAGTAGCTTGTATTGTACCTCAGAGGGAGTGCCTTTCACAATTAGACATACATATATCCTTAAATGATGTTTTTGTTTACCTAGGCACAGATTATTGTAGAGTTTTCTTCACTGCCTTGTTAGCAGTATATGTGCCTTATCCAACCATAAACTCCCAAGAGTGCCCAGCCTCTGTACTTTATGTGGCTAATATCACATCCTTGTACCTTTAGTTGTGTTTGTACTTTCAGATGCTTTTCTAAATTTGTAAGGTACTCAGGTTAGCATTATATAATAAGTCCTCTTAATAGAGCATAGGTAGGATCTCTGAAGGACCAGCATAATTTGTTCTAGGCTTGTGCCAATTAGTCTTGCAACTCAGCACCAAAGGGGATACAGGATCTAAGGGGATACATATACAGTTAGTAAGGTCCATTACAGCACAAAAAGATCCAATGTTTGTATTAATTCTTCAAAAGGGCATTTTTGGGTACACTTGTGTGGATAGGAGGCATAATCTACAGTCCTTCTCTAGGAATTGTTCCACCTCCTCATCCTGGGGCATGTGTTACATTTTCCCTACCCTTTGAGTAAAGGGGAGGTTGGGAGTGACACCACTCAGCCTGCTGTCTGTGTTGGGCTTTGCAGGCCTGTCACACTGGGACAGCTCTGTCATACTGGGATAGCTCTGCAGCCACCACTCTATTAGCTACACCTGGCTGCAAAAAGCGTCTTGGCTGAGCAAAGTAAATTGAGTTTCATTGTGCCCTCAGCTAAAGAGTAAGGTGAAGTGTTCAGGCCTGACGCCTTCCAAAACCTCACTAGTATAGCACTCTGCTGTCCTTCCATCTTTTCCTCCTAGAAACAGGGACAAATCCTGCCATATTTGCTTTTGTCCACAGCAATACCTTTTTTGTTTTTCTTTCTTCCCTTAATTGTTTTTACACTTCATGAACCTGATTTACAGTCAGATCTGCTGGAGCCTTTCCTTCTTTTTGAAGATACTGATCCACCGAGAGGCAAAGCTACAAAAGATCTGCTATCTTAGTCAGGATTTCTATTCCTGCACAAAACATCATAACCAAGAAGCAGGTTGGGGAGGAAAAGGTTTATTCAGCTTACACTTTCACATTGCTGCTCATGACCAAAGGAAGTCAGGAACTTGGAGGCAGGGGCTGATGCAGAGACCATGGTGGGTGCTGCTTACTGACTTGCTTCCTCTGGCTTGCTTAGCTTGCTCTCTTAAGCTTGCACTCTTACAGAACCCAGGACTACCAGCCCAGGGATGGCACCACCCACAGTGGGCTGGGCCCTTCCTCCTTGATCACTAATTGAGAAAATGCCTTACAGCTGGATCTCATGGAGGCATTTCCTCAAGGGAGGCTCCTTTCTCTGTGATAACTCCAGCTTGTGTCAAGTTGACACACAAACTAGCCAGTACACGTACACCTACACCAGAACTGAGGCCTCCACTGAATTTCCTTCTTTCCTATCTCTGTAGTGAACATAATCCAGTCTAGCAAAGTGAAATGAATATCATACCTCATTTTCTGCCTCCTCTAGTTTTTTCTCATGTGTCCAAGTTTGTTTGTTTCATTTGGTTTGGTTGTTACAAGTCTTATAACCCATGGTAGGAGCAGTGTTAACTGCTAGAACAGCAAGGAAGCACACTGTTTAGTGCCACATGGAGAACTGCCTTATTGGGTTTACCTCTTTGAACATTTCTCCTCAGATGGTTTAACTTTGGTTGTATACTTTAGCAAGGATAATCCTCTTTTTTTTTTTTTTTTTGTTTTGTTTTTTGGTTTTTCGAGACAGGGTTTCTCTGTGTAGTCCTGGCTGTCCTGGAACTCACTCTGTAGACCAGGCTGGACTTGAACTCAGAAATCCACCTGCCTCTGCCTCCCAAGTGCTGGGATTAAAGGTGTGCGCCACCACCGCCCGGCAAGGGTAATCCTCCTAAACTAATAATTAAGCCTTTGTTTGGATAATAAGTTTTGTTGCTTTTTCTAGGTAGAGGTGAACAAATTCTGATCATGGTTGGATGGTGGAGGTGCACACCTTTAATTCCAGCACTCAGGAGGCAGAGGCAGGCAGATCTCTGAGTTCTCAGGCAGTCTGGCTTATAGAACTAGTTCTAAGACAACCAGGGTTACACAAACCCTGTCTTAAAAAACAAAAATACAAACAAACAAAGTTCACTCTGTTGCTCACCAACAACAAACCAAAGAAACATCCAAGTCAATGAGTCAGTTTTATGGGTTTACTTACAAAAATATAGGTGACCCCTGCTAGTTGGTAGAAGAAGTCCGACCGCAGCTCAGAACAGACCACTTCAGACCACACGGTTCCAAGGGGGAGGAGGTGTATTCAGGAGATAGGGCAAAGGTGGGGAGAAGAAGATGGAAGAATAAGAGGAGAAAGGAAGAGAAGTAGAGGCGGGCCATGACCACATGGAGTTAGAGGAAGAAAAGGGGGAGGGGACAGAGAGGCAAGAGGAGAAGAGTAAGAGAGTAAGAGAGGAGGGGGCAAGCAGCTCCTTTTATAGTGGGCCAGGCCCACCTGGCTGTTGCCAGGTGACTGTGGAGGTGGAGTTTAGACAGAATACTAACAACCCCCACATAGTTATGTCATAGAGCTAGAGGAGAGTAGTTATGCCTTGTCAATCTTCCAGAGGACATGAGTTTGGTTTTTAGTACCTACATTGAGTTGTGAGCTGCCTGTACATAAAGATAATCTCTTACACACTGTGTAAAAACATTCACGTGTCAATAAAATGCTTATTGGCCAATGATCTGAGGCCAGATTAGAAGGTGGGACATCAGACAGAGAGGAATTCTGGGTTTGAGTCAGGCACAGGGACATTCATCTGGATGAATGATGGTTGCATGAAACTGAAGACCAGGTAATCAGCCATGTGGCAGGACTTAGACTAGAATAAATGGGATAATAAAATATGAGCTACTTGGAGAACAGGCCCAAGCTTATGGCCTAAGCATTTATTTATAAATGAGTCTCACAGGCATTATTTCAGGGAACTTGTGCGTGGGTGGGAAAGCCTACAGTTACGAATGATGCACATCATGAAGCATGAACCCACAATGACCTGAGATTAAGAGTCTCTTGCAGTACTGACTGAACTAGCTGGGTGAATCAAACTCCAGGGAATCCAGTATCCTTCTGGTCCCTGTGGTCACTTAAACATGTGTGATATTACATACACACACACACACACACACACACACACACACACACACACTTCTTTTAAGGTCATACTCTAGTAGTGAAGTCCTGAATGCTTTGTAGTTGGAATCCTGCCTTTAGATAGCTTTCCCCTCTCCTACATACTAGGGAACTCCTAAGACCACATTAGCTGGGTGAGAAACACAGGGGTGGTAGTTACATCAGAAGGAATGAATTCCTGGAATCTGACGTGACAATCTAATCTGTGATCTTAGTGAGGGAATATTAGTGGGCTTAATCTTAATCAGATTATGCAGGTAGCTGCTCTCATTTCAGGATTGTAACAGTCATGTCATGCCTGGAGGTCAAAGTTCACAGCATCTATCTGTGTGATATAGCAGCTTATCTTACTAATCCAGAACACATGATTTTATGTTTTTAAAACATTTCTTAATTTATTTTGAGGAGGGGCGGCTCATGTAGGGGTCAGAGAAGTAGTAGTCCTCTATACCATGTAACATCTGAGTATAATTGTAATTCTGGGAGCTTTTCTGTGCCCATCTTGTTCCCAAATAAACGACACAGAGACCTTATATTTATCAACAAGCTGCAAGCACTATGGCTGGGTAGATAGTCATCTAACTCAATCATGCTTACCTGGACTACTTCCCAGCCATGTGCCCCATTACTTGCCATGTGAGTTTTGCCCTGGCTTGCTCTGCTTCATGTGTGTTCTTACTTCCTTGGAGACCCGCTCTTGGTGAATCCTCCTGGTTCTTCTCTTCCTCTCTTTCTTTCTCCCTCTCTCTTTCCTTGTGATGCCCTGACTGGGATAGGAAATTCTGCCTTCCCTCTTCTGCCCAGCTATTGGCTAATCATCACTTAATTAACCAGAGGTAATGGAAAACAATCTTCATAGGAGATGATCCAATAATCATGACAATGCCAGTGTCCAGACTGCAGCCAGAACCCTGGACTCAGCATCTGAAGTATACAGTGCACAAAACCATCCCCATTCATTCATGCTCTGCTTCTTTACTTAGAGTTCTAAATTTAGTAAAAGTTTAGAATGTAAAACATTTTCTCCTCAAATACATTTTTAGTTTGTTCCAATATACAAAACTTTACTAGTTGTTGAGAAAATATTTTTTAAAAAAATATTTGATATTTTTTCAAATTAATAATATAGTTTTTATTTTAGAAAATTATATGGTGTTTAAAAAGTCCATGATCTATGCATATATCTTTAGAACAGACTGTGAGTTTTAGTTATAAATTTAGCATAAATTTAGAATGTATAACATTTTCTTCTCAAATATATTTTTAGTTTGGCAGTGCTGGGATCAAATTCAGGGTCTTACACATTGTAGGCAGACTCTGAACTGCTGAATTATATCACCAACCTTGTTTTTGATGTTTTGTTTTTATTTTGAAATAGGTTTTCACACTGAAGCCAAGTGTGCCATTGAATTTGCCAGTCTCCTTCCTTATCCTTCCTAGTACTAGAATTTCAGGTTTGAACTACCATAGCCAGCTTCTTGCCAAATACGTTCCTATTTTATGTTAAAGTGGACTTACTTTATAACTTTACTTACAGAAAGTATAGCATATCCCATTCAAGGAAAATTTTAATGTTTAAGAATTTTTGCTTAATAAGTAATCTTTCTATTCACTTATTTTTAACTGTGTGTGTGTGTCTCTGTGTTCCAGGAACACATGGAGTACATGAAGAGGTTGGGTGTTGATTCTCATCTTCCATCTTGTTTGAGACTGAGCCTTTCTTATTGGACATTGCTGTTGCCCATACATTTCTAGACAGGATTCTCCTGTCTCCTTTTCATCTCTTCCGTTGGACTGTATGTACGCCTGCATTAAGCTTTTGTCTAGTCTATGGGGATTTGAACTCAGGCTGTTGGGCTTGTGTGTTAAGTACTTTACCTGATGAACCTCTTTCTCAGTCCCACTTTTTCCTTTTAAAACAGTTTGCTTTTAGTGCCTTTAAATACAGGCTCATTTTTATTGCCTGTCTAATTTTGAGCTATTTCTTGTTAATCCAAGAAATTGCATGTAGAATATGTTCAATAACCGTTTATTGTTCAAGTCTCAGTTCAGTGTGTATGTGTCTGTTTATATTAATTATTTCTAACATGCAATAGTGTAAATGATTGTTAAAATATATAACAGAAAAAAGTAAAGGTTACTGTATTTTCATTCATATCTAGTAATTAAGCATATACATAATTTTCAATGTTGTTTTTTTTCCTCTCTTATATAACTTCTCCATAAATAAAGATGCTGTATTGTCCAACCTTTATAATTATACATTTGGAAGGATGCTTAGCATTCTAAAAATTTAGTGGCAGTAAAACTGTTTGCCTAATAGCGTTTATCATGTCATTTTATAGGATAATAACATCTAGTTATTTTAAATTTAGCATGCTTAAAGCCCAGTGTTACCTCCTTGCCCCTTATTTAAGATAGGCTAGATATGGAGAGGTGTATTCACTGGGATGTAACAGTTTTGTTCTGTTTTGGGGTGTGTGTGTTATTGTGTAGCTCTGGCTGTCCTGGAGTTTGCTCTGTGGACTAAGTTGGTGTTGAACCACAGAGGTCTGCCTGGCTACGGCTCCTGAGTGCTGCTGGGATTTAAAGTGTGTGAGCTTTGATTCTTGGTACATTATTGCCAAAATGCCTTCTAGAAAGATACCAGTTTATATTCCTACAGTATCTGAGGATTCATTTTGCTTTTAGTGTCAGTCAGTATTTGAAAAAATTTATGTGAAATTTAGCAAGTTTAATATTTAATTATTTTAGTTTGCAGTTGGATTTGATTACTATTTTTATTTTATATTTACTTTTTTCTTTTATATACTTTTTTCTTTGTTTTTCTTTTTGGTAAAGATGAGGGATGTAGATGTGGCTCAGCTAGTGAGAGCATTTACAGCTCTTGCAGAAGACTTTAATTCTCAGCGTGTTAACTATATATTTCATACTTCTCTGAGATTCTTTCCCCCAATCTATCATTTTTAGTTGTCAGAATTTTTGGAACTCACTTTTTATGTAAATACAATCTGAGATGTTTTTTTACTTCTTTGTGTTCTAAATTTAGTGAGATTTCTTCTTGTTTAAAAAAAAGTGGTTTTTGTTTTTTTTTTTCTCATTTGGCTTTATAAAAGTCTCATTTCATGGGGTTTGTTATCTTGGGTAAAATGAGCTTTCTCTATGTGAAATGGCTAGAGCTTTTTTGTTTTGTTTTTTTTTTTTGGTTTTTTGTTTTTTTTTTGGTTTTTTGTTTTTTTG
>JANHMN010000144.1:0-32798 GCA_030674055.1 Rhabdomys pumilio | reverse complement strand
CAAAAAAACAAAAAACCAAAAAAAAAACAAAAAACCAAAAAAAAAAACAAAACAAAAAAGCTCTAGCCATTTCACATAGAGAAAGCTCATTTTACCCAAGATAACAAACCCCATGAAATGAGACTTTTATAAAGCCAAATGAGAAAAAAAAAAACAAAAACCACTTTTTTTTAAACAAGAAGAAATCTCACTAAATTTAGAACACAAAGAAGTAAAAAAACATCTCAGATTGTATTTACATAAAAAGTGAGTTCCAAAAATTCTGACAACTAAAAATGATAGATTGGGGGAAAGAATCTCAGAGAAGTATGAAATATATAGTTAACACGCTGAGAATTAAAGTCTTCTGCAAGAGCTGTAAATGCTCTCACTAGCTGAGCCACATCTACATCCCTCATCTTTACCAAAAAGAAAAACAAAGAAAAAAGTATATAAAAGAAAAAAGTAAATATAAAATAAAAATAGTAATCAAATCCAACTGCAAACTAAAATAATTAAATATTAAACTTGCTAAATTTCACATAAATTTTTTCAAATACTGACTGACACTAAAAGCAAAATGAATCCTCAGATACTGTAGGAATATAAACTGGTATCTTTCTAGAAGGCATTTTGGCAATAATGTACCAAGAATCAAAGCTCACACACTTTAAATCCCAGCAGCACTCAGGAGCCGTAGCCAGGCAGACCTCTGTGGTTCAACACCAACTTAGTCCACAGAGCAAACTCCAGGACAGCCAGAGCTACACAATAACACACACACCCCAAAACAGAACAAAACTGTTACATCCCAGTGAATACACCTCTCCATATCTAGCCTATCTTAAATAAGGGGCAAGGAGGTAACACTGGGCTTTAAGCATGCTAAATTTAAAATAACTAGATGTTATTATCCTATAAAATGACATGATAAACGCTATTAGGCAAACAGTTTTACTGCCACTAAATTTTTAGAATGCTAAGCATCCTTCCAAATGTATAATTATAAAGGTTGGACAATACAGCATCTTTATTTATGGAGAAGTTATATAAGAGAGGAAAAAAACAACATTGAAAATTATGTATATGCTTAATTACTAGATATGAATGAAAATACAGTAACCTTTACTTTTTTCTGTTATATATTTTAACAATCATTTACACTATTGCATGTTAGAAATAATTAATATAAACAGACACATACACACTGAACTGAGACTTGAACAATAAACGGTTATTGAACATATTCTACATGCAATTTCTTGGATTAACAAGAAATAGCTCAAAATTAGACAGGCAATAAAAATGAGCCTGTATTTAAAGGCACTAAAAGCAAACTGTTTTAAAAGGAAAAAGTGGGACTGAGAAAGAGGTTCATCAGGTAAAGTACTTAACACACAAGCCCAACAGCCTGAGTTCAAATCCCCATAGACTAGACAAAAGCTTAATGCAGGCGTACATACAGTCCAACGGAAGAGATGAAAAGGAGACAGGAGAATCCTGTCTAGAAATGTATGGGCAACAGCAATGTCCAATAAGAAAGGCTCAGTCTCAAACAAGATGGAAGATGAGAATCAACACCCAACCTCTTCATGTACTCCATGTGTTCCTGGAACACAGAGACACACACACACAGTTAAAAATAAGTGAATAGAAAGATTACTTATTAAGCAAAAATTCTTAAACATTAAAATTTTCCTTGAATGGGATATGCTATACTTTCTGTAAGTAAAGTTATAAAGTAAGTCCACTTTAACATAAAATAGGAACGTATTTGGCAAGAAGCTGGCTATGGTAGTTCAAACCTGAAATTCTAGTACTAGGAAGGATAAGGAAGGAGACTGGCAAATTCAATGGCACACTTGGCTTCAGTGTGAAAACCTATTTCAAAATAAAAACAAAACATCAAAAACAAGGTTGGTGATATAATTCAGCAGTTCAGAGTCTGCCTACAATGTGTAAGACCCTGAATTTGATCCCAGCACTGCCAAACTAAAAATATATTTGAGAAGAAAATGTTATACATTCTAAATTTATGCTAAATTTATAACTAAAACTCACAGTCTGTTCTAAAGATATATGCATAGATCATGGACTTTTTAAACACCATATAATTTTCTAAAATAAAAACTATATTATTAATTTGAAAAAATATCAAATATTTTTTTAAAAAATATTTTCTCAACAACTAGTAAAGTTTTGTATATTGGAACAAACTAAAAATGTATTTGAGGAGAAAATGTTTTACATTCTAAACTTTTACTAAATTTAGAACTCTAAGTAAAGAAGCAGAGCATGAATGAATGGGGATGGTTTTGTGCACTGTATACTTCAGATGCTGAGTCCAGGGTTCTGGCTGCAGTCTGGACACTGGCATTGTCATGATTATTGGATCATCTCCTATGAAGATTGTTTTCCATTACCTCTGGTTAATTAAGTGATGATTAGCCAATAGCTGGGCAGAAGAGGGAAGGCAGAATTTCCTATCCCAGTCAGGGCATCACAAGGAAAGAGAGAGGGAGAAAGAAAGAGAGGAAGAGAAGAACCAGGAGGATTCACCAAGAGCGGGTCTCCAAGGAAGTAAGAACACACATGAAGCAGAGCAAGCCAGGGCAAAACTCACATGGCAAGTAATGGGGCACATGGCTGGGAAGTAGTCCAGGTAAGCATGATTGAGTTAGATGACTATCTACCCAGCCATAGTGCTTGCAGCTTGTTGATAAATATAAGGTCTCTGTGTCGTTTATTTGGGAACAAGATGGGCACAGAAAAGCTCCCAGAATTACAATTATACTCAGATGTTACATGGTATAGAGGACTACTACTTCTCTGACCCCTACATGAGCCGCCCCTCCTCAAAATAAATTAAGAAATGTTTTAAAAACATAAAATCATGTGTTCTGGATTAGTAAGATAAGCTGCTATATCACACAGATAGATGCTGTGAACTTTGACCTCCAGGCATGACATGACTGTTACAATCCTGAAATGAGAGCAGCTACCTGCATAATCTGATTAAGATTAAGCCCACTAATATTCCCTCACTAAGATCACAGATTAGATTGTCACGTCAGATTCCAGGAATTCATTCCTTCTGATGTAACTACCACCCCTGTGTTTCTCACCCAGCTAATGTGGTCTTAGGAGTTCCCTAGTATGTAGGAGAGGGGAAAGCTATCTAAAGGCAGGATTCCAACTACAAAGCATTCAGGACTTCACTACTAGAGTATGACCTTAAAAGAAGTGTGTGTGTGTGTGTGTGTGTGTGTGTGTGTGTGTGTGTATGTAATATCACACATGTTTAAGTGACCACAGGGACCAGAAGGATACTGGATTCCCTGGAGTTTGATTCACCCAGCTAGTTCAGTCAGTACTGCAAGAGACTCTTAATCTCAGGTCATTGTGGGTTCATGCTTCATGATGTGCATCATTCGTAACTGTAGGCTTTCCCACCCACGCACAAGTTCCCTGAAATAATGCCTGTGAGACTCATTTATAAATAAATGCTTAGGCCATAAGCTTGGGCCTGTTCTCCAAGTAGCTCATATTTTATTATCCCATTTATTCTAGTCTAAGTCCTGCCACATGGCTGATTACCTGGTCTTCAGTTTCATGCAACCATCATTCATCCAGATGAATGTCCCTGTGCCTGACTCAAACCCAGAATTCCTCTCTGTCTGATGTCCCACCTTCTAATCTGGCCTCAGATCATTGGCCAATAAGCATTTTATTGACACGTGAATGTTTTTACACAGTGTGTAAGAGATTATCTTTATGTACAGGCAGCTCACAACTCAATGTAGGTACTAAAAACCAAACTCATGTCCTCTGGAAGATTGACAAGGCATAACTACTCTCCTCTAGCTCTATGACATAACTATGTGGGGGTTGTTAGTATTCTGTCTAAACTCCACCTCCACAGTCACCTGGCAACAGCCAGGTGGGCCTGGCCCACTATAAAAGGAGCTGCTTGCCCCCTCCTCTCTTACTCTCTTACTCTTCTCCTCTTGCCTCTCTGTCCCCTCCCCCTTTTCTTCCTCTAACTCCATGTGGTCATGGCCCGCCTCTACTTCTCTTCCTTTCTCCTCTTATTCTTCCATCTTCTTCTCCCCACCTTTGCCCTATCTCCTGAATACACCTCCTCCCCCTTGGAACCGTGTGGTCTGAAGTGGTCTGTTCTGAGCTGCGGTCGGACTTCTTCTACCAACTAGCAGGGGTCACCTATATTTTTGTAAGTAAACCCATAAAACTGACTCATTGACTTGGATGTTTCTTTGGTTTGTTGTTGGTGAGCAACAGAGTGAACTTTGTTTGTTTGTATTTTTGTTTTTTAAGACAGGGTTTGTGTAACCCTGGTTGTCTTAGAACTAGTTCTATAAGCCAGACTGCCTGAGAACTCAGAGATCTGCCTGCCTCTGCCTCCTGAGTGCTGGAATTAAAGGTGTGCACCTCCACCATCCAACCATGATCAGAATTTGTTCACCTCTACCTAGAAAAAGCAACAAAACTTATTATCCAAACAAAGGCTTAATTATTAGTTTAGGAGGATTACCCTTGCCGGGCGGTGGTGGCGCACACCTTTAATCCCAGCACTTGGGAGGCAGAGGCAGGTGGATTTCTGAGTTCAAGTCCAGCCTGGTCTACAGAGTGAGTTCCAGGACAGCCAGGACTACACAGAGAAACCCTGTCTCGAAAAACCAAAAAACAAAACAAAAAAAAAAAAAAAAAGAGGATTATCCTTGCTAAAGTATACAACCAAAGTTAAACCATCTGAGGAGAAATGTTCAAAGAGGTAAACCCAATAAGGCAGTTCTCCATGTGGCACTAAACAGTGTGCTTCCTTGCTGTTCTAGCAGTTAACACTGCTCCTACCATGGGTTATAAGACTTGTAACAACCAAACCAAATGAAACAAACAAACTTGGACACATGAGAAAAAACTAGAGGAGGCAGAAAATGAGGTATGATATTCATTTCACTTTGCTAGACTGGATTATGTTCACTACAGAGATAGGAAAGAAGGAAATTCAGTGGAGGCCTCAGTTCTGGTGTAGGTGTACGTGTACTGGCTAGTTTGTGTGTCAACTTGACACAAGCTGGAGTTATCACAGAGAAAGGAGCCTCCCTTGAGGAAATGCCTCCATGAGATCCAGCTGTAAGGCATTTTCTCAATTAGTGATCAAGGAGGAAGGGCCCAGCCCACTGTGGGTGGTGCCATCCCTGGGCTGGTAGTCCTGGGTTCTGTAAGAGTGCAAGCTTAAGAGAGCAAGCTAAGCAAGCCAGAGGAAGCAAGTCAGTAAGCAGCACCCACCATGGTCTCTGCATCAGCCCCTGCCTCCAAGTTCCTGACTTCCTTTGGTCATGAGCAGCAATGTGAAAGTGTAAGCTGAATAAACCTTTTCCTCCCCAACCTGCTTCTTGGTTATGATGTTTTGTGCAGGAATAGAAATCCTGACTAAGATAGCAGATCTTTTGTAGCTTTGCCTCTCGGTGGATCAGTATCTTCAAAAAGAAGGAAAGGCTCCAGCAGATCTGACTGTAAATCAGGTTCATGAAGTGTAAAAACAATTAAGGGAAGAAAGAAAAACAAAAAAGGTATTGCTGTGGACAAAAGCAAATATGGCAGGATTTGTCCCTGTTTCTAGGAGGAAAAGATGGAAGGACAGCAGAGTGCTATACTAGTGAGGTTTTGGAAGGCGTCAGGCCTGAACACTTCACCTTACTCTTTAGCTGAGGGCACAATGAAACTCAATTTACTTTGCTCAGCCAAGACGCTTTTTGCAGCCAGGTGTAGCTAATAGAGTGGTGGCTGCAGAGCTATCCCAGTATGACAGAGCTGTCCCAGTGTGACAGGCCTGCAAAGCCCAACACAGACAGCAGGCTGAGTGGTGTCACTCCCAACCTCCCCTTTACTCAAAGGGTAGGGAAAATGTAACACATGCCCCAGGATGAGGAGGTGGAACAATTCCTAGAGAAGGACTGTAGATTATGCCTCCTATCCACACAAGTGTACCCAAAAATGCCCTTTTGAAGAATTAATACAAACATTGGATCTTTTTGTGCTGTAATGGACCTTACTAACTGTATATGTATCCCCTTAGATCCTGTATCCCCTTTGGTGCTGAGTTGCAAGACTAATTGGCACAAGCCTAGAACAAATTATGCTGGTCCTTCAGAGATCCTACCTATGCTCTATTAAGAGGACTTATTATATAATGCTAACCTGAGTACCTTACAAATTTAGAAAAGCATCTGAAAGTACAAACACAACTAAAGGTACAAGGATGTGATATTAGCCACATAAAGTACAGAGGCTGGGCACTCTTGGGAGTTTATGGTTGGATAAGGCACATATACTGCTAACAAGGCAGTGAAGAAAACTCTACAATAATCTGTGCCTAGGTAAACAAAAACATCATTTAAGGATATATGTATGTCTAATTGTGAAAGGCACTCCCTCTGAGGTACAATACAAGCTACTGCCACTGATATTGGTTGCATGTCATAACTGGATGTTAAAATCCTACAACTCTTAACACAGCACATCATGGATCAGAATACAGAAAAATCAAATTAGAAGTGAACTCCCTCCTTGATGGCTATCGTTCTTAGTGCAAAAAAAAACAAAAAAATAGCAAACAAACAAACAAAAACAAAACCACACAAACAAAAACAAAACCACATTATAGAGGCTGGGCTGGGGGGTTGTTGTCTCCATACTACTCAGGTATGTTAACACCATACAAATGCAAATCAAGATGCACTCACTAAGTGCCATGACTTTTTTGAGGTATAAAAATTACTTTCTGGTGGGACTTAAGGCTTAACTTCAGAAGAGGGGTGTAAACTTTAAATTTAATGCTGTAAACCAAACAGCTGTGGCTAAGAAGGTGACAGGCCCCAATGAGAGAGCTATGGCCAGCCATGTACATGACACACCTCTCAAAATTCTTCCCATCAAAATTCTTCTAAACATTTATCTTTATGCCCATAACTATTGCTGCTGTCAACCTTGGCTGGAAAGTTTCTTTTTGT
This sequence comes from Rhabdomys pumilio, assembly GCA_030674055.1. Classification (NCBI taxonomy): domain Eukaryota; kingdom Metazoa; phylum Chordata; class Mammalia; order Rodentia; family Muridae; genus Rhabdomys; species Rhabdomys pumilio. Next base: position 25,785 of record JANHMN010000144.1, on the reverse strand, counting down.
TTTGGGCAGCAGCTACAGAAGAGTCTCAAAAGCAGTACAAAAACTGAGAACAAGTCACTGTTGCTGTGACAAAGTAACCCAATGCTCAGCACTAGAATGGGAGAAAATAATCATACATCGGTATGACTTTCCCCCATCTACCCGTACACAAGGCTCAGGGAACACTGTGGAAGAGAGGGCTAAACGTGTACTATAACATGAAGAGGTGGAGTGCTGATGTCTGCTCTGTTGCCATCTTGAAATCAGAGCATGAAAGCTATACAACACTGAGACCACCAACAGTCTCTCATGGAAAGAGAGTCTCCTGAGGTGCACATGGCCAATCCACTCTAGGAATATACAACCAATAACAATGGTTGGGAGAAAAGAGACTGTTCTTTGATGGTGTATCTGCCCATACTCTAACCCATAAGTAACTCTAATTAAATTTACTACTGTTGAATAGAATCATTTCTCTGGTGTCCCTGTCTTCTTTTAGTAGGGTGAATTAGGCTCCTCAGAAAAACTCATACAATATTTAATAACTTAATTGTTGCAGGATATCTGATCACACTATGAATACCAAGATTGTGGAATAATTGTTTTATAATTGTGAATACTGGAAAAACATGTTTTTAGTTGTGGTGTGCACCAGCTTTAGCACAAACCTTTAACCCAGGAACCCTCTGCTTGAATATTGTAAACAGGGTTAAATAAAGTCAACCATAGTTCAAGAGGCAGAGCAAGCAAGCAGCTGGCAAGAAGTGTCAGGATTACTATGAAGAAAACAGAGTAAGAGGGAGGGAGAAGGACTGACAAAGAGATACACAGGAAGTAGAAGGGAGGAGCACTCAGTTTGAAGAGGGTTTTTTGAGATGTCAGTGTGAAGGAGGGGACTCCAGCTGGGATGTGGAAGTTGTCTAAAAAGGAAGGTCGGCTGGCTTTCTCTGCCTTTCTGAGCTAGCAGGTTTTTACTTTTCACAGCCCCCACTAACTCCTCCAACCCTCCAACAACCCTCCCCCACCCAATCTGGCCCCTGAGTCTTCATTGGTAAAATTGAATGGTTGATAATTTGTTTTTAAAAAAAAAAACACCCAATAGTATAATATATGTTTAAAGGGTACCCTAATATTGAAACAAAATTAGCATAAAGCTAGAACTGGTTATGATGACCTATGTAATCTTAACAGCTGTGGACACAGGAGACTACAGCAGGTTCAATGCCAGCTTGAGCTACATGAGATCCTGCCACAAAAAAAAAGGAAAAAAAAAGAAAAGAAAAGAAATATAGAAAGCTGGAGTTGGAGAGACTGCTCAGTGGTTAAGAGCATATATGTATCTCAGAGACGATGAGTTCCATTGGCAGCACCTATGTCAAATGGCTCACAACCACCTATAACTCCAACTCTAGGAAATTTGCCATCATCTTCTAGCCTTTATGGGTACTCATGTGCAACACACACACACACACACACACACACACACACACACTGAGAGGAGAGAGAGAGAGAGAGGGAACTGAAAATAAAACTGTGAAGAGGAAAAAGTAGAAAGCTAAATAACATGCATATGTATCAATTCTCAATATATTAACATTCAGTAAATTTCTCAAAGGAACTAGTATCTCCACCTATAACACTTTTCTAAGGGGTTCTGGGGAGTCAGCTCAGTTGTTAAAGCACTTGATAAAGGGTAAGGATCTGAACTCGGATTCCCAGCACCGACAAAAATAGCAGTGGTATGTAGCTGTAATCTCAACACTGGGAGAGCACAGACAAAAGGCTCCCTGGAGCTTACACTGCCAAAACAACAAAAACAACATATCCACATGAGATCTTTTCCATTGCCCTTTCTATTTAAGACTTAAAAAATGAAAATTCAATAAAAGCTGATGAGGTGGTTCTGAACAGGTCAGAGCACTTGCCATCAAGTCTAACAACTTGAGTTTGACTCCTGAACCAATACAATGAAGGAAAGAACTGATTCTACAAGGTGTCCTCTGACCTCTACCTATGTGCCCAAGTACACTCACATTCACACATAATAAATGTATTTAAAGGTCTTTTAAAAACTGAGTTTCTAGAATTTAAGATATCTTTTCTCAAGTTAAAAAAAAAAACAAAAAAAAACAAAAAAAAAACCCTCCAAATTCTAAAGATTTAGTAGAAGACAAACAAATTACAACAAAATGTAATTGGAATTGACAAGAACTTAAGGTTTGGGCTGCAGAGTTGGCTTAGCAGTTAAGAGAGCACTGACTGCTCTTCCAGAAGTCCTGAGTTCAATTCCCAGCAACCAAATGGTGGCTCACAAGCATCTGTAATGGGATCCAATGCCCTCTTCTGGTGTGTCTGAAGACAGCAACAGTGTCTCATATGCATAAAATAAATAATTCTTTAAAAGAAATAGAGAAAAAAATTAACGTTCAACATTTGGAAGACAAATGCAGGAGGATCACTGAAAATTTTAGGCAAGCAAGAGGAACACAGCAGGCCTTATCTAAGAAAGGAAAACAAGGCATTTAACCTCACAAACTGAACTTATTATTGTATTAAGTCTTTCACTATCTAGTTAATTATGATGTAGTTCTCTCTCTTTCCGTTCCTCTTCTCTCCCTCTCTCCCCTCCCCCTCTCTTCCTCCTCAGTAATTTTTAAAAAAATTTCATCGTATGTGTATAGGTGTTTTGCCTGCAAGTATGTCTATGTACCATCTGTATGTCTAATACCCTCAGAGACTATAGAGAAGGCATGGATTCCCTGCAACTGTAGTTACAGAAAGTTGTGAACCATCCCATAGGTGCTGGGAACTGAACCATTGTCCTCTACAATTACAAAAAGTACTATAAGCTGCTGAGGAATCTCTCCATGCCCTCCTGTGATGGTGTGAATATGCTTGGTCCAGGAAGTATTAGAAGATGTGGCCTTGTTGGAGGAAGTGTGTCATTGTGGGCCTGGGCTTTAAGAACCTCATCCTAGTCTTCTCCTAGCAGCCTTCAGAACAAGAGGTAGAACTCTCAGCTCCTCCTGCACCATGCCTGCCTGGACGCTGCCATGTTCTCGCCTTGATGATAATGGACTGAGTCTCTAAAAAAACAGGATCTTATACTATAGCACAGTGGTTCTCAACCTTTCTAATACTGTGACCCTTTAATGCAGTTCCTCAAATGTTGCTACTTCATAGCTGTAATTTTGCTACTGTTATAAATTGTAATGTAAAAATCTGATATACAGGATATATATCTGCTATGTGACCTCTGTGAAAGGATTTTTCAACCCCGCAAAGGGTTGCAGCCCACAGGCTGAGAACCGCTGCTACAGCACACACTGACCTGATCACACTGTGTAGTTCAGACTAACCTTAAATTCACAGCAATTCTCCTCCCACTGTCTACCAAATAAACGCTAGGATAACAAGTGTGTGCCACCAGATCAAGATTTTTTTTTAAATTATACATATTTAAAGGGTACAATGTGATTCTGATACATGAATACACTATATAACACTGAAGTCAGGTTAAACATTTCTATCTCCTCAAACATTATTTCATTTTTAAAAGATATACTTTTATTATGTTTAATTATGTGTGCATGCACAAGAGTGCAGGTCCCCCCTCCAGAGACCAGTAGGCCAGATCTCCCTGGAGCTAGAGTCAAAGATGGTTGTAAACTGGACATACTGAAAATCTAACTCTGATGCTCTGGACAGGCACTTTATGTTCTTAATCACTGAGTATATATTTATTAGCTACTTATGCAGAATATTTTAACACTAGCAAAATTTGTTTGGTATATCTTTACTTCATAAAAGAGCAAGAATGAGCCCTAAAGTCAATCCTCAGATACATACTCTTGTTTGCTAAGACCATTTCCTTCCTACAATTATATACACTAAATTCATTACTTTCTTTTAAGTATATACTCATTTCTAAGAAAATGTCAATTTCATTTCACCCTGCTATTGTTATTAACCTCAAATCTCCATCTTCAATGCCATTCTGATCCATCTCTATAGTTAACAACGCCTCCTATCAAACACTTCCAACAGAGTATCATAAACCAACTACCTATGCATCCCCCACCTGCTCCAAAGCATTACTCTTCTATGTCAATAAAACCTCAAATCCTCCTTAAAACATCAATTCCTATCAAACCACTTCTAAAAGAAGATGCTCCTTTTCCTACTCTTCTGGCTACCGAGGAAAAATACTATTTGCAGACCACTGGTATTAACTAATCCTCAACTTTTCCTCTTTTAAAAAATACACATCAAAACTAATACCCACCTTGTGCATCATTTTGTTCAAACCTACCCTTGATAACAGTGACTCCTAGTTTTGACCACCATTCCCTGCTTTTATGAACTTTGTATGTATATGATTTTTCTAAGAGTCTAGACTCAATTCCAACGTCTATTTATCTTCCTCATTCCAATACCTCTTTCAGTCTGAACTGGTAATTTGTTCAAGGTCAGGAACTTAAATTTCCTCTCTGATCCTGCTTCTTGCATTCTATTATATCACTGACTAATTATGCTGAATCTGTTCCTGACCTTTCTGAATAATTCCAGTTTTCTCGATTACTTTTCTTTCTCTTCCCTTTTAATCTTTTACATTCTTAACCCAAACCAAGTAATATATTCTTAAAAATGTCTTGTTAACATCGTTGACTTTTCTATTTGCTCCTTCTGTTAACTCTAGAAAACTACCTACCTGCTTTCTTTGCTTCTACTCATACCCTTTCAAAGTGATACTGCCTTTGCTTTGACTTTTGGCACGACTTTAAGTCATATATATAACACAACATAAATGCACTGTCATGGGGTATTACATCTTGTCTATTTTGCTCAATGGCTTATCCCCAAACATTTGTCAATACATAGTACATTAAAAGCACTCAAATTTATAAAATGAATGTATTGCTATGCACTGCCTGTTAGCTTCATACAAAATTCTGTAATGTGACTGTTGCAGGATGTTTGTTCACACTGTGAACGCTGAGATTGTGTTATTTACTGGAAAACCTGTTTCTACTTGTAGTATGGCTCAGCCCTTAGCACACACCTTTAATCCCAAACAATAAAGGTAAAGTTAGTTATAGAAGAAATACCCATGCTTGAAATTTGTATCAAAAAAAAAAAAAAAAAGAAAAGAAAAGAAAATTATATCTAATTGAGTGACAAAATGACAAATCAGAGAAAGATTGACAGAATAGAATGTGTCCAGCTCTCATGGAGAGAGAGAGAAGAGAGGCTACTTAACAAAGAGCAGTACAGAAAGAGAAAGGAAAGAGAGTATTATCAGGAGAGTTTAACTAAGACAGGTTAAAGAGAGAACAAGCTAGAAGATTAGAACATATTGCTAGTTAGTTTGAGGCCAAGCAGAGCTTTGGAGACCACAATTGCTTCAGGAAAATAAAAGTTACCATTACAAGTCCCTCACTGTTCCTTTTTGTTTTTTCCACCACAACTGATATTTCCTCCTTTACGATGGGGCAATTCTCACCAAGAAAAACCCAAGTCTTCCCATGTGAATTAAGTCAGTTATTCTGTATTTTCATTCCTCTTATCCAGCTTCCCTAATTTTTCCTTTTAGTAAAATTATTTTACTAAAATGTAATTCTTTTCATCTCACAAAATGTCAACCACAATGTAATCATTTAGTATTAAACACATCTGACTTTTTCTAAGTTCCAAAAAAACAAAAACACTGAGAACTGCAATTGAGACATAAATCAACTACCAGTCTGTAGTTCTGCATAACAGTCTCACTACTGGTCCTCATAATAAATATTTGTTTGCTTTCACAGAAAGCAAGAATAAATTAAATAATTATAAAAATAAGATTTCTAGCAGGTCATGGTGGCACACACTTGGAATCCTAGTGCTTGAGAGGTGGGCACAAATAAATCAAGGTCTTCCTGACCTTCACACTAAATTTGAGTCCAGCCAGGGGGTATATGAGACCCTGTTTCAAATATAAAAGAGTTTCTGGGCTAGTCCAGGTTTCATTCCCAGTACCCAGATTTTGATCACAACCCTCTTTTACTCTATTCCCAGGAAATCTAACACCCTCATCTGAGTTCTGCTAGAACCAGGCAAGGAGATAGTGCATATACATACATGCAGACAAAACACACAAATAATGTATGTATAACTTTTTTTTTCAAGATTGGGTCTAGCTATATAGGACAGGCTAGCCCCAAACTCCTGATCCTCCTGGATCGACTACCCAACTCCTGGGGACTACAGGTTTATGCCACTTGCCTGGCTCTTCTTAAAGCAGCATGGGAGAAGTAACTTCAGATTCCTTCTGAAGATAGATGCATGCATGAATGTATGCATACATACATACATATACAATAAAGATCAATTACTTCTAAAATATTTTAAACAAAATCTCTACTTCATCCTTTAGCCATTATATTTCTTCATTTCTATACAGCATTTCATGCATCCCAGGCTGCGTGAACTTGGCCAGCCAAGAATACCCTTGAGCCTCCTGCCTCTACTATCCCCAGGGAGGGGGTTTTTACAAGCATCCATCATCACTCCTCTGTTTATCTGGCGTTGGAGAGCAAATAAAACATGCTAGGCAACTCCTCTAGCAATTAAGCTGGCCAAAGCCATTTATCTTCTACACAGCCATTCACGATTTCTTTTAACTTTCATTGAACTTACTCTGTCCCAACACTAACTTCTATGTGGCAAGGCACTACCCCCACTAATGCTCAAAGTAATTTCAGATAACTAAATTAATGCCTGTCAGTTGTTGGTATAACAAATTTAAGAAAGCAGAAAAGATCAGGAAAGAAAGATAAAGCCAGATAAAAAAAAAAACATGGAAAGCCATAACTTGAGAGAAAATGAATTTGGGAAGAGAGGCTACCCAAATAGTTGTCATATGACAATTCAAACTCAAATGAGATTAAAAAAAGAAAAATGTAAAGGCAAAAGAATCCCAGAATGTAGTACTATATAAATCATCATCATCTTTTTTTTTTTCTTTTCCAGACAGGGTTTCTCTGTGTAGCCCTGGCTGTCCTGGAACTCACTCTGTAGACCAGGCTGGCCTCGAACTCAGAAATCTGCCTTCCCCTGCCTCCCAAGTGATGGGACTAAAGGCCCACCACCGCCCGGCAGAAATCATCTTCTTTAGATACTAGGAATGGCACAACCCTTTTGTAACAAAGGATGAAGATACAGCAAAATGGCAGGTCAAAGGCAGTACACCCAAAGTGTTTGCTTACTAAGTAGACTCTTCAATCCTGCACCAGATTTTAGATCGCATACCCCAGTATAAAGTGTTCCCAACTTTAATACATATGAAACAAACATACTACAATGTCAACCTCTTTAGAAACAAATTTTCCCCATTTCAGAAATACCTTTTCTGTTCCACAGTTCAAAGCAATTGTCTATTTAAAAAAAAAAGTCACCAGTAAATTCTTATGTTATACTGTGAAAACAAACCCTAAATGTATGACCTAAATGTTTCAGATAATTAAAAATATGTAATTTATAAACAATTTTAAGCTCAATTTACATTAACAAAGACGTTTAGATACCCAAAGTCTCTAAGAGCCTTCCAAACAATTTGGACATAAGACACTCTTTGGAATATAATGAAAATAGCCCCCAAATGCTATTTAAGAACCCTTGAAGAACACTTACTCTCCTGATTAAGGTCATTAAATCCCTGTTACTCAAACTAGTCAAGAACTTGTTACTCTCTATTTTTAAAAAAGTCTTATGCATAAGAATTTTTTTTTTCACTACCTTTACCGAGGTGTCCCTTCAACTGCGAAATTCAGTATTAAGGACACCAGCCAGTGGCCCTGACCAGGAAGGTGATAGAGAAAAGGCAGAAGCAGGTGCACAAGAAGCTCTTTAACACCGGCTCTGGTAACCAGAGAACACAGAAGGCGGGGCCTGGAAAGCGGTTGTGGGGCGGGGGTGGTAGGGTCACCCAAAAAGCCCGCTTCTTCTAAGCGCCAGAAAACGATCTGTTACCCGTAGTTCACAACAATACAAATCCTAAAACCGGCATGAAAGGAAGGGGGAAAAAAAGTTTTGTGTTTTGTTTGGTTTTTGGAGGAAGCTAGCTGCAGCAGAGAGGAAAAGTTGGTTCCAGCAGGCGACCCACAGGGGGCCTAACACCTAATCCTTAACAACAGTTTCTGCAAAGCAAGCCATGCTGCCAGAAACCCGCTGGACATCTCGTTTGCCCTCCTTCCCCTCCCTCCCTCCCACTCGATCTAGACCCCCGATTCTAGACGTAAAGAAACTGGATCTTCACGAAGGGGTGGAGAAGGGAGCAGTGGGAGGAGCGCGGACAAGGATTATTAAATTAACATTTTCTTAGTGAGAACCTACGAGCTGGAGTCAGGAACGCCTACCGGGAGCCTTTCTGCTCCAAGAAAGAAAGAAAAAAAAAAAAAAAAAAAAAAAAAGGCGACGGCAGAAACTCCCCGGCCGCAGACGCTCCGTACCCAGGAGGATTCGGGCCACCGGGGGCCTCCCACGATGGAATTTGGCGGGTGGGCTGGGAGGGCGGGCGATCACTGGGCCTCAGGCCGCCGAGGCCTGTTTCTTTCCTAACTCATCACCCAGACTACAAGCCAGTTTCCCCCTCCACCCTGAAGGGGAACAGCTCGAGCACCGCGGGAGCGGCCCTCAGATCGCCACAAGATCGTAGAGGCGCCAGCGTAGCCCCCAGACGCTCACCAGAGAGCTATGGTGTCAGTCAGGGTCGAGAGGACCCGATGTCAGCCTAAGGGGGTGGGGGTGGGGGGAGACCGCGCAGCCAAGCGACCTCAGAGGTAAACGGGCAGGCGTGGCCCCAGGCCGCGTCCAGCAGGGCGCCCGCCTTGCACCACCCGGCTCTCCAGCCCGCGGTTGCCAAGGGCCGCAGCCTCGCAGGCATTACCTGTAAACGAAGCCGCCCCTCCTGCCAAGGGCGGAGTGGCGGTCGGCTCCTCCAGGAGCCGCCACCAGCAGCGGTTCTTCCTCGAAGACCGCGTAAAGGGAGGCCCACGAGTTCCCTTGACTGCCCAAAGCTCAAATGGCCGCCTTCTCTACATTAGCTAACTAGGCGCCAACCGCCGCAGCCACCGCCATCTTAGGACCTCATTGTGGTGGGAGACGAAGGGGGCGGGGGAACTGCAGAGAGAGTGGAGGGGGGGCGCAACGCTCCGCGAGACGAGCGCCGTCTCCTCGGCAACGGCCGCGCGGGGAGGGCAAGAACTCGCCCGGGCTGCAGCCGCAGTGCGAACTCAAGGAGTGCGGGACTGGAGTCACGTGACGCTCAAGCGGCTGTGGAGTCACTTACGGCCCCTCTTGTCAGGAACGGATTTACTCAAACGAACAACCTGAGAACTACACATCCCAGAATGCCCACTCAACGGGGTAGCAAAAGGATACGAAACTACAAATCCCAGTATGCTGTGCGCCTTCCAGATGGTTCCGCTGTGTTAAGGCTTGAGGCCTGTCCGAAATAAAGCGCTTTAGCTCACTGCAAGTATCTCGGCGCTTTCTAATTTTCTGTGGAGGCATGAACTTCCAGATGGAGACGGGAAGACTGGAAACCCTCGGATCTCTCTTGAGTGTATTCCTACCCACATTCCTGTCACGAAGAATACTGATTGATGGGCCTTTACAATCTAACCCCTAACAAGGAGATTAAACCAGTTTGTCCAGTGTCCTGTGTGGTTTGTCGGTAGAAGAATCATAAATAATTGTCAATGATCATTGTCACTTGGAACGTTGTCCCGCTACTTTGTTGGTAGAAACAAGAGGTTATAGTGGTGTTTAATCTCGTGAACTTTTCTCTGAACCGATAATCTTTGAAATGCTGTTTAATTTCTATTCTTGCTAACATCTGTATTAAGGTTAGTAAATGGATAAGTAGTGGCTTTGAAACAGCACAAAACAAACATTTTTTTAAAAATCGCAAGGATTTCAATATGCCAGGTTCCAAAATTAGATTGCCTGTCAATTTTAGTTGCATGCATGTACATTCTGTTTTTAGACAGTTTGTAATTATGGAATGGTTTTTTGTTTTGTTTTGTTTGTTTGTTTGATTTTTGACGTAAGATAATGTAATTGGGGGCTGGAGAAATGGCTCAGCTGTTAAGAGCACTGATTGTTTTTCCAAAAGTCCTGAGTTCAATTCCCAGCAACCACATGGTGGCACACAATCATCTGTAATGGGATCTGATGCCCTCTTCTGGTGTGTCTGAGGACAGCTACAGTGTATTCCTATACATTAAATAAATAAACAACATTTATTCGGTAAAAAAAAAAAATAAATAATGTAATTGGGAAAGAATAGGCTTCTGTGTTTCCACAATAAATTGCTCTGCACAATTACCAACAAATTATTTACGAAACAAAATAGTATAACTCTCTCAGAGCACCATGGTTCGTATTAACAAAACTCTTCCAGCCCGCGGCAATTTACTACTGTGTCCATATCCTTCTATATTAGTTTTATTTTGTTTCTGAGGCAATGTCTCTTGTATTTCAGGCTGGCCTCAAATCTCTGACTTCAGCTCCTCCTGCCTCTGGAATGACGTAACATTGCTGGAAATCAAACCCAGGTTTTCATGCATGCTAGAGCAAACATCATGTCAACTGAGCTACATATCCAGCCTGGTAGTGGATATTGAACCTAGGGCTTTTTGACATGTTACCATTGACCTATGTCTTTAGGCCTCTTTTTATTTTTCATTTGGATCTGAGTCTCACTAAGTTGCTTACATAGAACTTGAACTGCCTCTGTGTGTGTGTGCACATGCATGCGTGCGTGTATGTGTGTGTTTTAAGAGGATATGATTTTCCCATTTTGGGAGAAGTGGAGGGTGGACCTTGAAGAATCTATGGAGAAGAGTTGATGTATGTGAATATGATCAAAATACGCGGCATGAAACTCACTGAGAATTAGTAAAAAATACTGTATATTTTTTAAACTTTCCTCAAACTAAAATACCAGCATCACTGATCTTTGTAGGGAAATATGGGGAGTGGGGAGAGCCTGAGAAGCTGTAAAATTATCCTGACTTCCAAGAATTTAGCTTGTATATGCGAAGACATACAATACCTTAAGGAAACAAATCAGTTTGGTATTAGTAATACCTAATTATGCCAAAATAAATGATATGGGCAGAAAGTGCTTTAGTAATTGGGGCAGGGGGGAGTAGGGCTATTTTATCTCAAAAATAATAGTAGCTCTAGGATTTCTATGGAGGATGAAATATGGAGCAGCCATCTGTAAAAATGTGGGAAACAAAGAGGGTGGGTATTAAGATACACTTGGGAACTGGTTTTCAATATTTGACATTTGAAGTATTGAACACATTTGTTGAAATATTCAGGAGTATAAATGGCAGGCAGAGTGGAAGGAAATGGGTTATGACCACAATACATAGTACATTCAGAATTAGCAGTGGCCAGCACAGAAACCAAACTGGTTGGAGTAAAGATTCATGTGGGGTGAGGCACAGGGGAGGTTGGACAAGGTAAGACTGAGCAACAGGTTGGGTCCAAAGTATAGGAAGTCTTAACTAACAATTTAAAGAGATCGGACTTTGTTCTCCAGGGACTGTGTGAAGTGCAAACTTAAGAGTTCTTTGGAAAGTCAGTTGGATGGTATTTTGCTGGGGCAAACACGTGAAGGAATGTCTCATGGAAGTGGACACATGTGAAAGACTAAGGCAGACTTGTTGAAGCAGACACAGGAGAGAGGATGTTCTGCTAAAGCAAGCACATGAAGAGACGCGTGATGACGGATTCTTTGTTAATGACATGCATGTATTAGTCTGCCTTATGTAGTTGATGTCCATTTGTCTGAACTCCGTAGAGAGAAATGCACCAAAAATTTTCTTGTGGCATGCTGTAGTTTCTTGCCACTTCTGCAGACTTGAGTTGTTTGGGCACATACGCTGAGAGAAGACTCGTGTTGAGGAAAGACCCATGGAGGACACATGATGTTTGGAGGGTCTAAGTAGGACTCAGTGGAGTGATGAAAACAGAACTTGGCTCGCTTATGGAGCTAGCTGTACAATGCTTATGGGTCTTCAGTCTTTGCTGATCTTCGATTCCCTGAGAAAGGCACAGCCCAGAACTTCTCCTGATGTTCCTGTTGGTCCCTCCTTCTGACTCAAGCTGAGGCTGAGGCCTGGCTGTCTCTGCTAGGTCCTGCCACCATTGCTGCTAGCCCAACTCTACCAAACTGGACTACTGGTGTATTAGTGAAGCATTTGCGAGTGGATCAAGCCACCACTGCCTGCTAACCTGTGAACTGAACCGTCAATTTCCAGACAACACAGATGGGAGTTGCTCCAAAGAACCTTTCTAAACAGGTCCACTTCCCCCATATCCTTTTTTTTATTCCACTACCTCTGGTGGATAATGGGCTACAAGGAATGTTAAAGCTTTTAAGAACCATCATTAAAAATAGGATTAAAAATTAAAGTTACACGTGAAACTATTTGAGACTTTGGAAGAAGTATTGTTGTTTGGCTGTTTTAGCAGTTCTGGAGAGAGAACTAGGGCCTTGCACATTTTAGGCAGTGCAATTCTACAACTGTGTCCTCAGTTCTTATTTTTCTTACCTTTTCTCCCTCTTTCTTCTTCGTCTGACTGGCCTCAACTTATGATTGTACTGTTCTGGAACTATCCTTTGTGTGTCAGGGGATTATAAGCATTGCCTTCTAGACTAAACATGAAATAGTTGAGGGTTTAACATGGTGGCCATGTTTAGCACAAACTAGGCAGAGAAGAAAAGGGAGTAATGACAAGAAAAGATGGTACCTGGTTTGGTGTTAATATAACTAAATGTATACAATTTAGTTTATTTGGGTTTCCATTAACAAAGTTAGTCATCATGATGGGTAAAATATTACTTGTTAGGCTCCTGTCAGCAAGCATAACAGAGGATCATGAATAGTGTCAAGGATAGGTGCTTGCCCATGGGATGGATCTCAAGTTGGACTAGATATTGGTTAGCCATTTCCTTAGTCTCTGCTTCATCCCCTGTTCCTACATTTCTTGTAGACAGGATAAATATTGAGTTGAAAGTTTTGTAGGTGGGTTGGAGTCTCTATCACTCCACTGGGGTTCCTGCTTGGCTACAGGAGGTGGCCTATTCAGGTTTCATATCCCCAGTATTGAGAGTCATAGCTAAGGTCACCTCCATTGATTCTTGGGCCTTTCCTTATCCTTATCCTTATCCTAGGTCTCTGCCTCTTCCTGGAAATGCCCCCCACCTCCCCAGCCCTGTCAATTGCAGATTTTCATTCATTCTCATGGCCATCTCTCCTGGCCTTCCCCACACCTGCTTCTGAGCATCTCCTATTCCCCTTCTTTTTATTCCCTCTCCCTCCAGGTTCCCTCCCTCCATCTGTCTCTAGTATGGCTGTCCTCTGAAAGGGTCTACCCAGCAGCTGACTCAGAGAGATGCAGACACCCACAGCCAAACAGTGGATGGAGCTTGGGGACTCTTATGAAGAGTAGGAAGAAGGATGGTAGGCCCTGAAGGGAATAGGAACTCCACAGGAAGACCAACAGAGTCAACTAACCTGGACCCTTGGGGTTCTCAGAGACTGAACTACCAAAGAACCTACACAGGCTAGACCTAGGCCTCCCCACACACATGTGGCAGATGTGCAGCTTGGTCTTCATGCAGGTCCTGAAAAACAGGAGCAGGGGCTATCCTATTGCCTGTTCATGGGATATGTTCTTCTAACTGGGCTGCCTTGTCTGGCCTCAGTAGGAGAGGAAGCTCCTAGCCTCACAAAGACTTGAAGTGCCAGGGAAGGGACCCTCCATCTGCTCAGAAGATGGGGGGGGGGGGGGGATGAGGGAAGGATTATGGAAGGGGGTTACCAGAAGGGGACAGTGAGTGGGATTTAAAGTGAATAAGTAAAAAAAAAAAATTAAATTTAAAGAAATACTACTTGTTTTTGTTTCTTGATATGTAGCAGGACAGTGGTTATGTGGTACTTACAAAATAAGTTTGTGTTTATATTGTTTGTATTTTAAAATATATTTTGCATGTTTACTAATAATAGATTATGTCTGTAACTGAAAACACACCCTTTATACTTCTGTACATATTCTCAATTCCTTGTAGATCTCATTTATTTTGCTGCTCCTTAATTTATTTTTGTTTTTGTCTGAAAACAAACAACAATTTTCTGCAATAGCGAGATTAACCTGCAGATGGTGATAGAACCATCTTCAGTATCCAATAGCCCATTATAACTGAAGCTTGTTGTCATATTACTTGATTTTTTTCTTTAGTACATCACAAAAAACATTACATAAAATATATGTGGTTAGCTAAAATAATAAAAATCTCTTAAGGATTCATTAAATAACCCAAAATAATTGATTGACTGTGTTTATGAACTCTCCATTCTTTTTGTTTGTTTGGTTGGTTGGTTGGTTTTGTTGTTGTTGTTGTTGTTGTTGTTGTTGTTGTTGTTGTTTTTGGTTTTTTTGAGACAGGGTTTCTCTGTGTAGCCCTGGCTGTCCTGGAACTCACTCTGTAGACCAGGCTGGCCTTGAACTCTCTCCATTCTTTATTACAAAATCACTTCTCTATTCAAACATAAATACTATCCTGAATTGACTACTATCATTTTTGCTGTCTATATATAATTAGGTAGTTCATGAATAAATATTTTTTATTTTCAAATTTAATAAAAATTGTGTCACAGTGAATGTATGTCTTGTTCATTAGCTATTACCTTTCTGAGATTTATCGACGTTGATATATGTACATGAGAAGCCCAAGTAGAATGTAAAAGTAATTTTGAAATATACTTTAAGGCTATAGCTCATTTTAAATTAGCTTAGTGGATAACTTAATAAAAGGAGATATTGGTCATGCCAAGTAAGATGCTCACTGAAGACCTCTAACCTAGTTCTTATGCTTTTGTTTTTTGTATGCACTGTTACATCTCTGATTTAATCTAGCTCCAAGTTTCTTAATTATGGCACCATTGACATATAGGACTTAATGATTCTTGACGTTTGTTTTTTATTTGTTTGTTTGTTTGTAATGTGAAAATAAAATTTGAAAACAGCTTAAAACAGACATGCCCCCTCCAGGGGCAAGGTGACCAAAAGAAAAATAAAATGGCATGCCCCAGACAAGTCCAAACTAGCCCAAGTGAGTAATGGGCCATCCAGTGTTTACTTCTCTCTCCCTCCCTTTCTGGGAGGTCCG
Organism: Rhabdomys pumilio; assembly: GCA_030674055.1. Taxonomy (NCBI): domain Eukaryota; kingdom Metazoa; phylum Chordata; class Mammalia; order Rodentia; family Muridae; genus Rhabdomys; species Rhabdomys pumilio. Next base: position 10,574 of record JANHMN010000144.1, on the reverse strand, counting down.
GGATTACTAGCCATCCTGCCGCCTCTGCAAGTTGCTGATATTTGAAATAATCAATAGTGTGTAACCTCGCCAAACTTTCCCGCCTTTCCCTACCCCTACCCATAAATAGCCCAAGCCTCTGGGGTTCAGGGTCGAAATCCCTTGTCTCCTGTGTGGGACGGGTTTCAACCCAAGGGCCCTTGCTATTAAACTACCTTATGCAATTGCATCAAGGAGGCCTCTCGTGTATCCGTGGGTAGGGTCCCCTCGGGGATCTTTCAGTAACTATGTATACACATGCAGATCAGAGGGCAACTTCTGGGTATTCATTTTCTCCTTCCACCTGTGGCTTCTAAGAAAGGAACTCAGGTTTTCAGGCTGGGAAACAAGGCTTTTATAGACTGAACTATCTTGCTGGCCTGACTGGTTATTGTGTGTGTGTGTGTGTGTTTGTGTGTGTATGAGTGAAATTATTTTTTATTCTCCAGTTGGTTGTTGTCTCTGAGTTTTACTGTCTCAGTCTGCTAAGTTAGGCCTAGTCCTGGAAGCTTCTAGCCTTCTTACAATCTAACCTAGTCCTAGAATTGTTTTCAGCCTGAGACTTACTGCTGAGTAAACTCACTCTCTCTACCTCTTTCTGAACCTTGGCTAGCTAGTCAACTCAGCTGTTCTTGCTTAAAACTCTTCTCCACATCAACTGATTCAAATTGGCTTCTTCTGAATTGCTCTTCTTGGCCTCAAACGAACTCTGGCAATTTGTTCTAATCTTCTGGCTCCTTCTGATTCTCTGGCTCGTTCTGTCTTCATCTACGTCTAGCTTGTTCTTTTTCTGCAACCCATCTCTGTAAAACTGTCTCCTTTCCCTCTCTCTCTGCACTGCCCCCTCAAGTAGCTTCCCTTTCCACTCTCTCCTTGTGAGAGTTGAGCATATATTATTCCGTCAAATCTTTCTCTGATTCGGTCACCTTGTCTGCCACTCAATTAGACATCATTTTCCAACATGGATACTTTCTCTACAAACTAACTTTACCTTCATTGTTTGAGATTAAAGGTGTGTGCTAAGGGCTGAACCACACAACTAGAAAGTTGGGTTTGTTTTGTTTTGTTTTGCTTTGTTTTTTTGTTTTGTTTTTTTTTTTAGTAAATAATACAACCTCAGGGTTCAAAATGTAATCAAATATCTTACAATGTGTATCTGTATGTGTTATTTTGTTTTAGGGGTAGGAGTGAGTATTCTTTATACTGCAGAATATTTAGCAGCACTGCTTGGTGTCTACTCACAAGATACCTAAAACAGCTATGTTCCCAGTGATGGAAACCAAAGGTCCTTCTGACTTTGATTACCAAGTATCCCCCAGAGCAGAGAGATAGAGGAGAAAATCACTCTTAGCTGAGAAGCACCGGCTAGTCTCTGCTCAGAGAAAATAGTATTAATTATGATTTTTGTGTATCTCTTTTCGTGAACAAACTGTGTTGACATATATAATCGAATCAATTATGTGATCATATCTGATAACTCGATCTGATCCACATGTATAATTAATGTTTCCAAACCTCTGATACCCTTCTCTGGTTCCCTTCTATCACATTACTCTGGCATCTCTCGTTACTGCACGGTTAGGATTCTTCATCACCAAACTCAAAAATATCTAACTGCCGTTCTCAACATGCAATATTAATGTTTATATTTGGGTTGCTTGCCCACTTAATCATAACCAATTTGTGTCCGTTTCTCTCAAAAAGGCACTCCTTCCATAAATGTAATCCTTGTGATTCTAATGATTCCAGCCATGCTGGCTTCCTGTCCCCCTTTCTCCAGCTTTCTTTCTGTAGAGTTGTAACTACCACACATTTCCTATGTCTCCCCTGGGGTGAGAGCTTATAAGTCTTCACTCCACCTATGTATCCATTGCAATCCGGCTCAGGCCTGTAGCAGTGTAATCATATGTGGAATGTGCACCTCTTAGGATCAAATTGAAGGGACACAAGCCACAGAAAACAAAAGACTACGCTGAAAGCACATTCTTGCCTAGTCTCTTCCCATCCCTACAGCATGAAAGTATATGTGTTATAATTAAATGTGGATTTTTTTTAATTAAATAGAAAAATCTTTAGTATCCAATAGTCTATTGTAACTGAATCTTAATGTCATATTACTTGATTTTTTTGGTACAACACAAAAAAATTATATAAAATATATGTGATAAGCTAAAATAATAAAATCTCTTAAGGTTTCATTAAATAACCCAAAATAATTGATTTACTATGTTTATGAATCCCCTCCCCCATTTTTTCCTTCAGAAGAAGGTTAAAAAAAAAACCATGGGACTAGAACTGATAGTTTGTCTCTGAAGAAAAGGCCCCAAGGATATGAAAGCAGCCCTTCTGCTTTTTACTGCTGAACCCCTGTTGTTGAAAACAAAACTGCACAAAATAAGGACTCAAGTTTGCCATAGTTGGAAGAGTGTGGTTTGGTTTTTTTTTTTTTTTTAATGGTAAATATGGTCTAGAAAGCATCTTTTTCTAAATACATAAGATCGTTAGGTTTGGTTGTGCTTTCATATAAGTGGCAGCTAGGATGTGTGTGTATGGGGGATGGTGCACAATATCCGTGACGCTACTCTGAGTCATATGAGAGGCCCTACAGTATTCAGGAGTAGTGTATACAAACCCAGGTCCTCTGGAAGAACAGTCTGTGGTTTTAACTACTGAGCCTTCTTTCTTGCCTGAGGAAAAAAATATTTGTGAGGCAGAAGGAAAAAAACCTATGAGAAATCAATTAGAAATTGCCAGGAGGCTCTACTGTGAGTGGTCATTGCAAAGGGGTCAAAGGTCATTGATTCTGGTTGAGGAATTTGTGGGGAGAGAGAGTATGAGGCCAGTGAGTGTAGATAGCCACTTTTACAAAGCTTGGCTAAGGAAAGAAGAAAAAGTAGAAAAGTACTTGGAATTTGTACATCTCAACCGTAACAAAAGAGGAGTTAATATGGTTGCTCCAGTGTCTAGTACAGTCATGGGAGATGAGAGTATGTTTGCTAGGCGTGGTTATTGAACCAAGCCATCTTCTATTTAACCAGACAGATTCCTCTCTCTCTTTTCTCTAGGTTTTCTGGATGCATTAAGGGAGACACACACCAAGGAGACAGTCTTGCATACAGTGATTCCCCCACCAGTCAAAATTAACAAAAGATCAGGGGGGTAGCTCTAATGTCTCCATATAGCTGATATACAGGTAGCTATATACTGAGTTATACACAGATAGCTGATATACAAAGTTCTGATAGCTCTGTATGTCAGATTGACACTGACATGAAGGTTACTGGGCTAAGTAGATGGATTTTTCTCTTCTTGAGACTTGAAGTTTGCATGGAAAAATACAGAGGCTAAATTTCCACTGAAATGCAAACATTTTCAAGGTACTGCACAATTCAGACAGTCCAAGAACTCCTTTTGGAGTCATCCTTACATGCTACACTTTTGCTTGTCTGCATCAGCCTTTAATTGCATCTGATATTTCTCTAGTGTGTCTCCAACAAATCTAATATAGTTTTACTCCGGATGTCAAGATGATGTCTGTCAGCTTGTAACAAAAACAAAACAGTCCAAGTGGGTATCTCTGTAACTGAACCTAACATTTGAGAATCTCTCATTGCTGATGGCAGATGCAAAATGAATTTTGAATTATGAGTATTCTAGAATTTTCCCCTTCGTGCATCTACAGAGAAAGTAGAAACAAAACAAAACAAACAACAAAAAAACAACTCAAAACACTTCCATTCTAGAGGAGTCATTCATGTTGTGTATACTCTTGGTCCAGCACCTGTGTAGTAAGTAGATAGCCTACCTGCGCCAGCCCGGGCATAGTCAGGTACTGAGATGGGACACAGCTTCAGAGGAAGACCAAAGACTGAAGACCTTTGGTTCTGTAACATTCTCATACACTTCCGGGGCGAGAAGCTAATTGCTTCTAGCAATTAAACTCTTACTATTCTAGGCCCAAAAGTTGCTGGCTTCTGGCAATTCAATCCTTTCTCTCTCTGGGTTCAGAAGTTGCTGGTTTCTGGCAATTTAACTCCTGCTGATAGCAGCTGGGGATTAAGAAAAAAAAAAAAAGCTTAGTTACTTGGGCTCTTTTCTCTTTGGCTTGAGGGCCCCTCACTGGCTAGGTTAGAAGCTCAGAGTTCCTTAACTCTTTGTGAGCCAGAGAGAAAAGAAAAAGAAGAAAGGAAGTCAGACACTCATGCATGCGCTGGCACACATGCGCACACGCAAACACATGAACTCTGGTTGGGTCTGACCACCTACTTTGTCAATATCACAAGTGCACATGCATACTTATATACATAAACATATACCTACATACATTTGTATGTACATGCATATAGAGGGACAGAGATATATACATTTAGTGGATGAAGCACAACCCCAACAGCCATACTTTATTTTTTCTCTCAGCCTTTTTATACCTTGATAGACAAAAGTTCGTTATAAAATTACCTCATAGAGGTGAGATGGCTCAGCGGTTAAGAGCACTGACTACTCTTCCAGAGGTCCTGAGTTCAATTCCCAGCAATCACTTGGTGGCTCACAACCATCTATAATGAGATCTGATGCCCTCTTCTGCTGTATCTGAAGACAGCTACAGTGTACTCACATACATAAAATAAATAAATAAAAAATTTAAAAAATTACCTCATAGATAAAATGTTACAAAAAGAGGGATTTACAGAAGGGTGTCAGTAGTAAGTTCAAAGCAGTGTTTTATTCCATAATCTCATCATGAGTTCAAAGCATAGTGCACACTTATGGCTTCATCCTTGGACCTGACCTAGAATGAATGTTTTTCCTTGATCACAGATTTGTCCCAAGCCTACTTTTCTTCTTAGTGTAATTTATGAAAGCTCATTGTATTCCTTATTGTGCAACCTTTACTTACTGTTCTATGAGACAGGGGCACATTCTATTCCTGGTTCTAACGTTATTACACTTTTCTGGCAAAACGACTAAAACTATCTCCTCAAACTTTCTTCCTAAAATTACTTTACTCAAATCAGGAATGCTAGAAAGTCATTAATTCATCTTAACAGCATTAATTCATGAGAGTTCATCTTCATGTTGATCTTCAGGAAATTTGCCCAATAAGGTAGGCTGATGCCCAGGAATCATTAGGCTATGTAATAGTGACAGGAAAGGCATATCAGCAGCGAGAAGCAATCCTGGGATAAAGTCTCTGGGGCTGTGCCCCTCCACAGTGCATCCATCACAGCCATGCAGAACAGGAAACTCATTTGCCAAAGCCTTTCCTAGATGGCTTTTGTCAGTAGCCTCTGATTTTCAGAGAGTTCTAGTTATTGGTGAAGCCACTTAAGCCTTTTGAAATGAGAACCTCATTTTGTTTTCAAAACAGAGTCTGTGTAACCCTGACTGGTCTGGAACTCATTATAAAGACCAGGCTGGCCCTGAACTCACAGAGATCCCTCTGCCTCTGCCTCCTGAGTGCTGGAATTAAAGGCTTGCACCACCATAGCCAGCTACAAATTTATATGTGTGTGTATACATCTATTGCACACTACAGACAAATTCCAAGAACTCTTTTGGAGTCAACCTTATGTGCTACATTTTTGCTTGTCTGTGAGTCTTTAATTGGATCTGTTATTTGTCTAGTGTCTCTCCAACAAATCTAATATATTTTTACTTCAAATGACAGTGTCTCCAGATGTTCTAGTTTTTGGTAAAGCCACTTAAGGGCAAACATAACCTTTTGAAATGAGAACTTCATTTGTTTTTGAAACAGGTATGTTTATCCCTGACTTATCTAGAACTCACTATGTAGACCAGGTTAGCCTCGAACTCACAGAGACCCACCTGCCTCTGCCTCTCTGCCTCTCTGCCTCTCTGCCTCTCTCTCTGCTTCTCTCTCTGCTTCTCTCTCTGCCTCTGTCTCTCTCTCTCTCTCTGCCTCTCTCTCTGCCTCTCTCTCTCTGCCTCTCTCTCTGCCTCTCTCTCTGCCTCTCTCTCTCTCTGCCTCTCTCTCTGCCTCTCTCTCTGCCTCTCTCTCTGCCTCTCTGCCTCTCTGCCTCTCTGCCTCGCTGCCTCGCTGCCTCGAATCAAAGTGCTGGAATCAAAGGAGTGAGTGAGCTCCCACAAACTTATGTTTTAATAAAGCAGGTGTATCATTCCTGAGTTGCACAAAAGCATATCTTGTGTGTTTTCTTCCATCTTCTTTGTTTCTTTAGCCCTTCTCTGCCCCGTCCATGTCCTGTTCCTGCCTCTCTGCCTCTGTGTCTCTTTCTCTCACATATAAACATATATACACATATATGGACAGTTTAAAAAATAGAAATAACCATAAGATGGTGGGTTTTAGCTGAAGGCTGTTTGACCCCTGAGGGGCCCACTTGACAACGTCTGGGTTCATTCCGGTTGGCACAACAGGGAAGAATGGGCAGAGAATATTAATAACAGGTAGGAGAGAGATGCCTGGAGGCCATGAAGCATCCCACCACACCCAAGACAACCACCACAGAAGAAACAGCAACCAAAAGTGATTTAAACCCAAACTATCAGTAATTCCAAGATTAAGAATGCGTAATGGAGCCGGGCAGTGGTGGCACATGTGCCTTTCATCCCAGCACTTGGGAGGCAGAGGCAGGAGGATTTCTGAGTTCGAGGCCAGCCTGGTCTACAGAGTGAGTTCCAGGACAGCCAGAACTACACAGAGAAACCCTGTCTTGAAAAACCAGAAAAAAAAAAAAAAAAAAGAAAAGAAAAGAATGCTTAATGGACAATTAAACACAAAGCAGGTTCAGAGCAGTTTGGGGCTTGTTTACATTTTGTTCTTTTGGACTGTTTCCTGGCATATGGCAAGTGTGGGAGCGTTTGATAACTTATTATTATTATTTTTTGAAAGCATATTTTAGAATGTGGTTTTACCTACCATGTGTGTTTCCCCCCACCACTCTTCCCTTCTCCCTCTCACTCTGGCCCTGCTAGCTCCTTCCCCACCTACCATGTGTTCTTGTTTTTTTTTTTCTCCCCATAGAATTTTTACACTGGAAAGGTGCATTTCTTTTTTATGTATTCTGTGTTTAAAAAAAAAATATCTGTTTTTGATTAGAATTTAACCTTTAGTTGGTGGAGAAAAAATAAATAATGGCATCTGATCTTAGGAGGAGAAAGATGGTGCTGTTTGGAAGCATAATATATACTCAATTCCAAAGTCTTTTATACAGAGAAAGAAAAACAAACGTATATTCCTTGGTTGAGGCTTTTTTTTTTTTTTCAACTTTTGTAAGAAAAAGATGGAATGAGAAAAGTTGTTTAAATGTTTTCCTGCTAGATAATTAATACACTCTTGGTTGTAGAATCAGAGGTAAAACAAAAAGTTCAAATAAGTAAGAAACTAGAGTAGCAAGCAATCATTTCACTGTATGTTAGCTAGAGCACTGGAGAGAACACAGGGTTAATGGAAAGTGAAGTTACATTTCTTAGAAATCTGACAAATGTCTATCAACATTATTATTATTTTATTTTTTATATTCTTGTACAAGCTTACAAGGAGAAAAAGGAAGATTTTTCTTCTTTTCTTTCTCCTCCCCACCTTTCTTTTTTTTGAGACTGGGTCTCTAAAAGTCTTGAATCTGGCCAAGTAGGCAAACTGACTATCCAGCAAGCCTCAGGGATCCACCTGTTCCTGCCTCTCCAGTGCTAGAATTACAACTGCATGTCACCATGCCCTGATTTTTTTTTTTAATGTGCCACTGTGCCTGTATTTTAGTCTTTTTTTTTTTTTAATATACTTAGATTTTGGGGTTCACTCTCTGGTACTTTGTGCATGTAGGACAAGTACTTTGTGGACTGAACCCTCTCTCCAGTTCTGGTCTCATTCTGTATCACGCATGTTTTCGTTTGTTTGTTGGTTAGTTTGTTTGTTTCTGATCATGTCTTATTTTTTCCAGTGTCCCTGGTAGTCTTAAATGAAGATGCTTTCCTGATCATCTAAATTCTCTAGGTAATAAGATAAGAAGGGCAAAAGGTGAGCAGTGTATGACGAGGGTAGAAACTGCAGCTGAGGAGAAAGGAGTCTTTTTTTTTTTTTTTTTTTTTTTTTTGGTTTTTCGAGACAGGGTTTCTCTGTGTAGCCCTGGCTGTCCTGGAACTCACTCTGTAGACCAGGCTGGCCTCGAACTCAGAAATCCACCTGCCTCTGCCTCCCAAGGGCTGGGATTAAAGGCGTGCACCACCACCACCCGGCGAGAAAGGAGTCTTGAAGTTGGACTACATACAGTATTTTCCCAGTCTTAGTTTCTACCTTGACTGTCATCCTTGATTTTTTTATGACTTTTGAACCCTCTTCTAAAAAGCACTTGTATTCTTTTTGTTTGTTTGTTTGTTTTTATTTTGTTTGCTTCATTCAGTAGTAAAGAATAATAAAATTATGTAAGTTTCTAGAAAATGGATAGAGCTGGAAACCATCACGTTAAGTAAAACAAGCCAGACTCAAAATACCAAATCTGCAAGTTTCTACTCCTATATGGAATGCATATTGCAAACTTTTAGAGCAGACAACAATATAAAGAGGAGTCCGTGATGAGGGGACTTAAAAGGAGGGGGTAAGAGAGTAATAAAAAAAATAGAAAGAAAAATGTTGCTCTTTTCTTCCTCACACACAGACTTAGCTTTAGATACACACACATGGCGTGAAAGCAGAAGAGAGATGCTTTGGAAGGAAGAATGGGGACAATAAGAAGCAGAAGGGGAGGAAGCAAAGGAAGAAGAGATGGATATGAACAAAATACCATGAAAATATTACCTTGAAGCTCGTTATCTCCTGTGCTAACTAAAATGAATTAGCAGAATTTTCAAAAAAAAAAAAAAAATGAGTGCCATATACTGCAGAGATGTACTACACAATAGACAGACGATCAGTCGGTTACCTGGGTCTTGATGATGCGGCCGAGAGCCGACCTTCACTGCAGTAGTTGGAGCTGGCAGGAGATGGACAGGCTGAAACAAAACCTTCACACTGGGATTTGCTCAAATATCACATACCAGGCAGGCCTCCAGTCCAGCAGGCATGATGCATGGCCCGGCAGGTTCGGATGACAGCTGCCCTGGGTCTAACGTGTACCATGAGGAGTTCTCTGGATGCGGTATTCTGAGAAGAGGAGAAAGGGATTTATCTGTCATTGCTAAGCTGACCCATCCCAGAGGCAGATAAATGTAGTCTTGAAGGGGTTGTATCTTCTACCTAATGAAAATGTTCTTGGACCAGATTAAAACAGTGAATCTGACAGTTTCTTAAAAAGAAAGCCCCAACGATTATCCAACGCTCTCTGTTCTCCAAATCTCCTTGTTTGGTTTTTTATCAGAGTCACAGCCCAGCCCACAATGAACAGGTTTTCTAGGTAAAATACCTCAAAAAGTTAAAAAAAATTCTCTTTTTTTCTATATTAATGTGCATATATATCAATGCATATTAATGTGTAATATTAATATATTAATATAAAATATATAAACAATAATATGTTATATGTATAATAAATTACTGTCAATATATTAATGTTATATTAATGTATATGTATTTCATACAATCCTTGAGAAAGAACTCAATTAGTCCAGAAATTGTCTAAGGGAGCCATGTACATCCAGCTTCTATGAAATGTTAACTTTAATGATCTCACAGATTTGTTCAGTGAAGTTTGTTTTAAAACCTGTACTGGGACCTAGGAATCGCAGTGAAGGCTTTAATACCAGCACTCGAGAGAAACCGACAATGGATCTATGTGAGTTTGAGGTCAGCCTGGTCAACACCATGAGTTCCAGGAAAACCAGCAGTACAGAGTGAGACCCTGTTTCAAAACAACATGCATTGGAAGGCTGGAGTTGCTCATCAGATGAGATCACTGGCTCTACTTCCAGAAGACCCAGGTTTGATTCCCAGCACCTACATGAGAGCGCACAAGTTTCTGTAAGTCAAGCCTCAGGAAATCCAACATCGTCTGCCCTCTGTGGGCACTAAGCACACATGTGGTGCACAAAAAATACATTCAGACAAAACACCCACATATAAAATAAGTAAAATTTAAAAACAAAACAAAAACGCAAAACTCATTAGACATTGGGCCTGAAGAGACAGCTCAGTTGGTAGAGGGCTTGCCTGGAATGCTTTAAGTATTGAGTGTCTGTAATCCCAGCATCCTGGGAAGTGAAGGCGTAGAGGATCCGGAGGTCCAGGCCAGCCTGAGCTACCTGTGAGTCTATTAATACGCAAATGCTCATGTGTTCAGGTGTGAGTCCTGACCTTCCTGCTTCTAGTCTGTTGCTTCAACACTGGTACCAACCTACTCTTCTTATTTCAAAAAACTAATTTACTTATTTTATGTATGTGAGTGTTCTATTTTCATGCACACCGGAGGAAGGAATCAGATTCCATTATAGATGGTTGTGATCCATCATATACGGAGGTTAGGAATTGAATGAAGGACTGCTGGAAGAACAGCCTGTGTGTGCTCTTAATAACTGAGCCATCTCTCTAGCTTCTTCTTTTTTCTTTCTTTCTTTCTTTCTTTCTTTCTTTCTTTCTTTCTTTCTTT
>JANHMN010000143.1:0-23958 GCA_030674055.1 Rhabdomys pumilio | reverse complement strand
CTCTCTCTCTCTCTCTCTCTCTCTCTCTCTCTCTCTCTCTCTCTCTCCTATGTTTTTTCCCTTTATATACTCTGTAGCTGCCTGAAAATTCCCAGCCTGTGGTGAGTCCCTCTCTCCAGTCCACATGAAAGGGGAGTGGACCAGACTAGACTGGGATTGGCAAAACCTTGGAAATACTGAGTAGATCCATATGCTTTCTTACCCCTTAGCCATCCAGACTAAGGAAGTTAGGTCACAAAGTGGGATGGGGCAGGCTTTGAACCCAGAGATCAATCCTTTTCTTCTTTTCTTTCAAACCCAACTCATTTATCACTGCACCCTCTTACCAAAAACTATCTCACAATATCCAAAGTTAAGTCATTTTTTTAAGTGGAATGAACTTCTTTCCAAATTTTTGCCCCCAAATTATGACTAGAACTATAAGAAGGGACCAAGATTAGAAAAATGAGATTTTAGATGTTTTAAGAACCATAAAACAATGTTATCATCAGGTAATTAATTTCACCTTTAGCAGCTGGTTTTGCAACATGGAAATAGACTGGAGGAATCTGTAAATTCCTTATTGAGTTTCTTGTTGACTTTGGTTAGTTTTTTTTATCTATAGTAAGAGTCTTAAGGCCAGACAGTGGTGGCACATGCCTTTAATCCCAGCACTTGGGAGGCAGAGGCAGGCAGATTTCTGAGTTCGAGGCCAGCCTGGTTTACAGAGTGAGTTTCAGGACAGCCAGGGCAGAGAAACTCTGTCTCAAAAAAAGCAGAGAGAGAGAGAGAGAGAGAGAGAGAGAGAGAGAGACAGAGACAGAGACAGAGACAGAGACAGAGAGACAGAGAGAGAGAGAGAGAGAGACAGAGAGAGAGAGAGGAGGCAGCTGCCTGGCTGCTGGCTCTATATTCCCCCACTAATGGCCAGTGGTGCTGACCTGGGACCCATGATGAGCTGGTTGGGGATAAGTAGCTATGAAGCATGAGAGAGTTTTGGAATTGTCTCAAAAGATATTAATGCCATAGAGAGGGTCCTGAGATGAAGGCAGTCACTTGGTTTCCAGAGGACCCAGGAGATACAGCAAAGTTTGGATGGCAGAGTAGATTCTGAAGCTTCAGAGGGAGGACAGTGGGGACACCTGAGGACAATGTGGATGAGGAGACCCAAGTTCAAGGCTATGAGGACTCAGGAACACAGCAGGAATGTCAATGGAACATTGGAGATGGGTTCAGAGTTCCATACCCTGACATCTGAGACACCAGAGTCTACTTTGAGTATAAAGAGAAGCATGGGAGTTTCTTCCTTCAGCAGCCCTTCAAGAGGGTGCATGGCCAAACCTCAGCACCCAGAGAAGGACGAGGACACAGACACCTAGGCCACTGTGAGGGACATGAGCAACAAACACCACACAGATCAGGGACCCTGGTAAGGGTCCTTTGAGGTAGACTAAGGGCTGACCTCTAAATGTACCTGAGAGCCAAACTCAACCATCATTGTCTCAAATGGAGACAGTGTGGGGGGCTCAAGGCTGGGGGACTCAAAAGTCCACAGGGACAGGTGTTTAAATTCATAGTGTCCACATGAGGCTACCTACAAAGACTTACAAGTGCATGTACCTGGTAGACATCACAAATAAATTCCTAAGACTGCAGGACAGACACAGGTCATATTCCCACCCTTACCATGTACACTTACACTTCTACAGATGCAAACATGTATATGTCCCAGCCTGACATATGTGAGAATGTGCATGTGGGTATGGACATGTATAGCCATATCTGAACCTGGAAGCGCTTACAGAACCACATCGACTTGGATACCCAAATCATCAATCTGATTTGAAATGTGACTTCCAGGTCATCAAAGCACAGAATTGGAAACTTGCAGACACACACACACACACACATGAACTCGCACACGCACATGCACACTCACACTCACAGGCACACACACCAACATTTACACACTTCTAAACATCTGGCAGTGACAAGGCAGACAGGCATGTTTTACCTCAAGAGAATCTTCCCTCATGAATCCCAAGATTCATAGACTCCCTGGAGGACTTGGAGAAGAATGGCTGAAGGGAGTTAATTCTGCCCACAGCCATTACCTTTGTGAAAGAAACTGAAGAATCCCAAGAAGGGACCCCTGTAACATTCCTGAAGAGCCTCCCCTGGAGCATCCCTCATCCCAGTCCTCTTGGTGATGGGGCCCCTCCTTCATCTGCAATCTGCTGCAGTATATGTGTGTATGTGTGCAGTGGTGGGGGCAGGGCTCACCATCCTTCCTCTCTCTGGGTGAGGATGTAGACAAAGTGGTAAGTAATCAGTGGAGACAGCGTGAGTTCTCAGGCCTAAGGGACTCACAACCCCACAGGTACAGGTGTGTGAATGCAGACACAGTGTTCACATGAGACTGTATACACAAGGACCTAACAAGTGCAAATACCTTGTAGACACCACAGATAAATGGCTAAGATGGCAGGACAGACATATGTCGTGCCTGTATTTATTTCCACTGCTCAGACTCATCCATTTTCAATACTAAGGCCCTAAAGAATATTATGTTCAAGGATCATAAAAAAATAGAATTTATCTCTGTGTATCTGTCTGTCTCTGTCTCTCTTTCTCTTTCTATTCCCTATCTATCTATCTATCTATCTATCCAAAATTCACTCTTCCAAGCCCCAGGCTCTGAGATTTTGAAAACAGTCAAACATGAACTGGCCACTTCTCAGTGTCAGCAATCCTAAAGGGCCCCCAGCCTCCTAGCTGCCAGCACCTATGGCCTTGGGGCTTCCTTCTGGCCCCAGGTATTCCAAAGTGCATCAGCTACCATGCAGCCCCAGGCTAAGACTCTGGCAGTTTTTGATCCATGAGAAAAGGAGAAAAATCCCTAAAAAAGGCCTTAGCCGTCCTCCAAACCGCAGCAGGTACAGATACTTGCTGCCTGCAACTCTGACAACCTGAGTTCCATCCCTAGGACCCACATGGGAGAAAGAAAGAACAGACTCCTACAAATTGTCCTCTGACCTCCACATATGCACTGTGGCATGTGCACCCACACATATATACACAAAATCAATAAATAGAATTTTAAAATTATATTTCTTCACCTGCAACATGAGATAGCTTCCAATGATTAATAGTATGCATCTAGAAAATGTTTGTGGGGCTTGGGGGTGGGAATTGGTAGGGTTTTGTTTGTTTGGAGACAGGGTCTCATGTAGCCCAAGTTGCCTTTGAATTCGCTACATACAGACAACAGTAATCCCAAACTTCTGATTCCCCTGCCTCCAACAACCTAGTTTTATTATACATGTGAACTACCACATCTAACTTACTCAGTGCTGGGGAGTGAATACTGGGCCCTGTGTGTAGCATTCAGCACTCTACCCATCAAGGGGCATTCTCTAGAAAATATTAAGTATCACTTTATGGCAATTGTAGAATGGTAGTGGCACACACTATTAATCTCAGCAGTCAGGAGGCAAAGACAGGCAAATTTCTGAGTTCAAGGCCATCCTGATCAACAGACTAAGTTCCAGGACAGACAGAGCTACACAGAGAAACATATCTCAAAAAAGAAAGTAAAGAAGTGGTGGTGGGGAAACAGAATATGGAAGCCCTGTGCACACACTTAGCTGAGACACTGATGAAAGATGTGAAGAAACAAGTGTGCTCATTAGCATATTCATTAGCATATTCACTAGCATATCCATTAGCTGAGGAGTCAAATGACAGTTTCTTCCATATTGATCTTCAGATTCCAGTCAATCCCAATACACATCCCCACCGGCCTTTCTGTGGCAGTCAGCAGGCAAATCTAAAGTTCATAGGCAAATGGGAATAACCTGTAGAAGCCAAAACTTTGAGAAGGTTCAGTAACTCACACTACTTGGTTTCTAAGCTCATCATAAAACACACACAGTAGTAACCAATACTCAGACATATTGGAACAAGAAAAGATACTCACCAAAACATGTAGAACTTAGATGGAGAACCGCATATGTGTCATAATTATGAACCTTTTTTAAAGGCAGTCTCATGAAATGCTTCCTAATGTTAATACTATTCACGGTTGTTACATTCTTGAAAAATTCACTCTAATGAATTAACCAATATATTTTAAGAACATCTTCTATGTCTTGTTTCCAGGAAGACTGGGTACAAGGGTTGGCTTCAATTGCCCCAAAGTCAGCAGGGCTTCCTAGAAGAACTCAGCAACCCCCTTTCCCAGAAGCAGCAAGCAGCCTGGGCTGGACCTACGGGAGCACTGTGTAGGGAAAAGGCCATTTGTCCAGAGACAATGTCAGATAAAGGGTCTCCAAGCGGCTGTTGAGGGCCAATTTTTAGTGGTGACATCAGAGGTTGCTCCGAAGTCAGGGAACAACTGGAGCTCCAGGTTACTGATGGGTGGGTCCAGGAGAGGGAGCATTGGTCTGGCAGACTCAAAAGCCCAATGGTGCATGGGTAGGGCCCATCAAAATCATAAAGTGCTGAAGATGGAGCTGGTAGATTCAGATGGGACCATTGGGTTGGGGGAAAAGGACAGGAGCCCGCCCCACCCCTTCTGCTGCCCCTCCTCCACCCTTCAACTCAGCTCCTGAAATTGGCCACCCATGACTTCATTACCATCTAATTTGCATAGACACACCACCTAGACCTCCAGGTGCCTTCCAGTCCAATTTGAACAGACTTTGGGGTAACCTGGGGCTGGATAAGTTTCTCCGTGTCTCTTTTGAGGACCCTGAAACAGTTCATTCCCCAGCTGCATCTTTCTCTACTTTTCAAGGAACTAGAATGTCCTTGGCCAGGACTACGAAATATCTCTCCCCAGTTCCAAACAGAAGAAACTAAGGAAAGTCAGGGTGCTGATTTTGACTTTTTCCCTCAGTATGGGAAATGTTTCTTCCCCTCGACCTTCTCCAAGGGGTGTGGGGAGGAGACACTGGAAGAAACCAGTGTCCTCCCTCATCCCTGGGAACCCTCAGGCAAGAGAACAAAGCAGTAACCTGGCCAGGTGGTGATGATGCAGCCAGCCATGCTGGTCACTCTTGGCTGCTCCACAAGGAGCCAGACCTCCCTTGCATGGGTCACTGTGACAGCAAAACTCCCTGACACACAAATGCCACAGGACCTGCACTTGTTGCCAGCTGATGGGAAAAGACAGCTCCACCCCCTCCCCTTGCTCTGTGCCTTCCCTCCACTGCTTCTGCCAGTGCCTTGCTGTTGGTCTAGCTGGCCCACAGCGCCCCAGCAGCATGCCTGGTCCACCAGGTCACCCCCCCTCCCAAATTCTTCTGCATGGTGTGGAATTTGTACAGAAGAACAGCAGTCAGGTGGCTCAGGATCTGGAGACAGAAGGAGTAGAGAAGTAGGGGTCCTGGAGGCACAGTCTGTCTCCATCTGCTCTGCCCCTGTTCCTGAAGAAAGAAGAAAGCAACATGTAGAGTGCTCTGTCTGGTGGACACTAACTCATGTGGTGTCTTCTATTCTGGCTCATCTCTCTTTTCAAATTTATTGTCTGTCTGTTTATAAGAAACTTCTCTTTTGTGATGACCCTACTACACACACACACACACACACACACACAGTAAAAACCAGAGTCTATGGGTTCTATGCAAGTGACAAGAAACACACCCAACTATGAGCACTAAGGACTTGAGGCAGGCCAACTATACAGAGCACTCTTGTAGAACTATGGAAGTCAGAAAGAGCCAGACACTAACTTTCCTTCATGATGGCCAGCCTTCCACTTTATCAGAGGAGGTAAAATGGGTCTAGAGGAGTACACTACCTAGCCCTTCTGCATTTAACCCATAGACAACTGCATTTGTCTGAAAAGATCCTGAGGTTCATGGAGGTTTTCTATAAAGTCAATTTTTGCAGAACCTCCTTTTGCACCATAAAATTGGCATGAAGAAATACTGGACTTTACTGTCTGTTCATGCCATCCTTCTCCGATGCTGCCTGTATTCAGAACTACTGGCCCAGTGGCAAGGGGTTGCCTGGCAAAAAGGAAACTTGTTCTCCTCTGATTTGGCTCACCACCCAGGGACATGTGACAGCCAGAGGAGCTCCTGGGCATGGCTGTTCTGTGTGGCATACTGGATAGAATAGTGGAGTAAGCTTGCCACTCTAGCTCAGGAAAACCTGGAGAGTGATGTGCTCACCACAGTGTGGTGTGAACTGTCTCCACTGCACAAGCTCCCCGCTAGGTTCCTCTGCTTCTTAGCTACCCTTTCTAATGCTTCAGCTTCACAGATTGGAGGCACTGATGTCTGTTCTCTTTGTATATAACTCACCAAGCACTACTGAGGATGATTAGGGGTTCTCAGGGCATCTGTGGAAGAAGATGAAGAAGAGCCCTCCTCTCTGCTTGTCCTCAGGAAAGGTGGGGTTCTGGTCCTCCTGACCATAGTCACCCACCCTTATTCTGCCCCTTCATATCCCCAGGCTTGTTTCTGAACACCATCTTCTTCCCCTCATAGATCACAATGGTGAAATAGGTGAAGAATCGAGGGTTAGTGGAATTGCTTGGGGCAATGGGATCATGGGATGGGGACCTAGGTTCTGGTGGAGGAGTGGTGGTCCCACTTTCCTGGAGGATGAGGTTTAAAAGTTTGCCAAAGATGAGCAAACTAGTCTACAAAGGCTTCCTGTGGGTCAGGCTTTAGGCTCTGTCTGGTTCCCAAGAGAACGAACTGGCATATTGCTTTAAGAGTGAATTTGGTGCATAGTGGTGGTGACATGTGAGTGTGTGGGAATACCCAAGTTAGATAACGGCTTGTAAACCAAGTCCAGAGGCTAGAAACTGGATTGGAAAGTCTCAAACTAGAGTACACAGGATTCAAAGCCTGGCTCTGCTAAAACATTACTGTGGCTTCAAGCAAGTCACCTCACATCTCTGGGCCTTAGTTTCCATATCTGCAGCGTAACCCAGGGAATTTAAAGTCAAACAAGAGTGCTAGAAGCATCATTGACTAAGGGATTATTTTAATTATTTGAGTTGGGGAAACTGAGACCCTGAGAGAGCAAAGACTCTGCCCGATGTCACACAGACTGTCAGTTATGGTGCTGCAGCTGGAACCCAGGACTTGTGCTTCTAGTTCACAGTATCTTTTCCCAGGGCAGGTGAACAGGAGTTGAGATGGGGTGAGTTCGTCTGTCTTGCTGTTTGGACTGAGGGCAAAATACTAGGTAAAAAGTAGAGCTGAAGAAAGAGGAAGACCAGGCATGTACCAAGGCTGAGATTAAAAAAACAAACAAACCCAGCAATTTCCCCTCCCCCCCTGCCCCATCCTGCCCCAACTCTGAAGTCCAGCTAGAGCTAGGGTCAGGTCCAAGTTCAAGTCTGAGAGTCTGCATTTGCTCCAGGGGCTGCAGATCTAGAAGGTTGCACAAGCTGCAGTTAGCCTTAGCGCCAACAGGCTATGCGCCTGCCCACAGTATCTGAGCCTTGGAACAGGGCTGCTTCAGGCTCCAGCGGTCCAGGGAACTGTACGCAGGTGTGTGCTGGCCAGAAGCTACCCGAACCTGCAGGAAACAAAGGCAGGTTAAAAGTGCATTTGCAGGCTTGCGAGTAGTCGAGCAGAGAGACCCAGATGCCCACATCTTTTCTGTGCCCTTTTATTCCAGCAACACTAATGACTCTGTCCCTCCAGTTACATCCAGCCCCTACCAGGGCCCCAAGTGTACAGAGGGTGCAGCTGTAAATGAGACTTCTTCTTCAGCCCACAGGAGTCAAAGCCACCGATGAAATAAACTGCAGAAGAGAAGGGGTGAGTCCTGAAGGCTGAAGAATCCTGCATCACGAACTGATTCCTGGGTATCCCAGCCTGGAAAGGGGTGGGTGGGTCTGAGAACAGCCACGCCCAGGATGTAGACCTGGGCTATGTGGGCTGGACTATGTGGAAAAGTGTGTGTGTGTGTGTGTGTGTGTGTGTGTGTGTGTGTGTGTGTGTGTGGTGGAGTGGGGTGGAGTTGGGGTGGGTATCAAGTGTTGCACCTCCCCTTCCCCAGCATGTGAAGAGAAGCAGTCAGGTTGAAGGAAAGCCCTAAGGCTTTCTATACGGTTCTATACAGTTACATCCAGTATAGAAAAAATGGTTCTAGGGCCTTGGACTGAATATTTAGAAATTTGGATCTTAACCCAGAGTGATTATGCAGACCCCATCCATCCCTAGGGTACCTTCTTTCCTTTACAAATGGGGTCCTCAAGCTGACCCAGGGCAACCAGAAGGTGAGGTGGCCCTGTCCACAGTGCTGAAAAGATCCCCCCTCCCCATCTCTCTGGGGGTGGGGAGACACACTTATAGCTGTCTTCCTTTTTTAGGAATACTTTTCTCACATAAAAGGCAAACACAAAGCTGAACAGCTGAGAGAGGGGATAACAATCAGGAAAAGAAAGAGAAGTTGTCTCTGTCCCCTCTACCCACCTGACACAACGCCTTGTCCAAAGCAAAAACATATATAGTGCTCTGATTTTTTTAAGCTTTCATCTTTTTTACATACACACCTGCAGGCACACTCAAATTACCTGAACTGCTGCTTCTGCTACTGATGTCACACAGCTCCCATCCTTAACCTTTTTCTTTGTGTACGAGTGTTTTACCTTCATGTATGTGTGTGTACCACATGTGAGCTTATGACCCATAGACATCAGAATAGAGTATCAAATTCCCTACAGATATTTGCCAACTACCATGTAGGTAGAATTTGGCATGGTGAATTGTGCATTATGAGGCTACAGAAAACATTTTATGCAGGGCCCATGTCCTTAATCTGTAAGCTAAGGCTTTCCTCCTAGGCCCATCCAAGACTCCATAGAGAAAACCACAGAGCAAGATACACAGGTGAGAGCTGCCCAGAAGCACCTGTAGTAGGTGGCCATCCCATGCACATGGAGATTCATGTCCAAGGTCAACCTTTGCCTCATCTGATCTTGGCCAGGTGGGCTCTGCTCTACTGCTGCAGGGTTTCCTTTGCAGCCTGTGCTCTGTCTCTGCTCCTACTCATCTCCTTCAGAAGACAGCAGGCTGGCCTCCTCAGTGCTGAGTGCTAGGATTAAAGATGTTCACCACCACAGCTCCTTTTGAGGTGTATCTTAAGATAAATGAAAAGGCAGATGTCTTAGGTTGGCATAATAGTGTCTGCCTGAAACCCCATCACTCCTGTAGCCAAAGGATGATTTTCAGCTTAAGAGCACTCTGGTCTACATAGAAGGACTACTCAAAGTAGAGTGGAGGTTGGGATGGGAATGCTGAAGAGATAGCTCCAAGGTTAAGTGGTTTTGGTGACCTTCCAGAGTCATCTGATAAGCATCTGTCATTTCAGTTCTCTTTTCTTGTCCTTCAAGAGAACCTGAACCTGTCGAGAGCACTTATATCCCAGACTGTCAGTTGATTCTGACAGGAGGTGCCTCTGAAATTATGACAGACAGGCAAGAGTCGAGATCTGGTCTTTCAAATGCTTTACTTTCAATATCGGGTTCATATAAGAAAGTCACAGTGTCATATAATAGAGTCACAGCACACATGCAAAACCAAACTAGGGAGGCATACACTAAAGCTATGGCTGCTACTATCCACATCACTCAGTCACTCATAAATATGACCTGTTCTCGGCTCTGTCACCTCTACTGGCCTCTAGTGGCGGTCTCCTGAGGTCTCCTGCTCCTGGCACTTCCCAGGCTGTGAGGTCGTGCAATCCTGCTCCGGCACTTCCCGATCGATCGTTTGGGTCTCATCAGAGTCCAGACTAGCACTAGCGTGGAGTCAGGGGGTGGGGTAGTCATGATGGACTCTGGAGTGGAGTTTATCTGAGGTTTTTAAGCTCACTTCCAACCAGGAAATGCCCTGGGGCTTCCTTATCTATCTATGGCACTCATTATCATCACATCACACACATGGCACATCTGGTTTTACTCTTTGTCTAATAGCTAGGCTCTGTCCATCTGGCCTTTTGCTATGTCATCTAGCCTATGCTGGGTCCTCTGGCCTGTACCAGAGAGACCCTCACAATAATGCTCTTTACAGCACCCCTGTGACATTTTCTCACATGGACACACACACACACACACACACACACACACACACACACACATTTGGTTGTTGTTTGTTTGTCTTAAATAGGGCTGCAGGAGTTGTTCCATCTCTGAGATGAATCTCTAAGCTCTACTCTGCTCCCAGAGGACTGAGAAGGTGTCTCTCTTTCCCAACTGGTATGAAGTACAGCTGGAGCCAAGCTGCCCTCTTTCTCTCTCCATATTTACATTTCAAGATGGTTAGAGAAGGTAATTAAGTGTTTTGGTTTTAAAGCCCTCCTGCTGGGTACCAATCTGCATTTGAGGATCAAAGTAAACAAACAAAAGGGAGAACTATCATCAAAGGACTCTGCAGGTACCTTTCTTCATTTTGAAAAGGAAATCACAGGAGCCATTTGCCACAGGCCCATCTGCCTTAGGTGAGGTGGATCACCCTTTGGGGGCAAGGTCCTTGCGCTTTCATTCTTTTGAATGGTAAATCAAGAGTGATCAGTTCATAATTTAATGAGTGTCCAAACATGCTGAGGATGACAGGCAAATCACCTGTGCCCTGCCTGAACAGTTGTAAATGATGCTACTAAATGGTCTAAGACTCCCCTGGAGTCCCCTTCTGGGGAGCCTTAGACCTTATTTTCTGACAGTTCTCTGTGCTGACTGGTGGAAAACAAAAGGGTAATAATAATAATAATAATATGGTTGACTTACTGTGAATGACAATCCATCTTGGTGTCAAGGAGAGAGCCCTGTTATCTGGAGTTGGGGCTGAGAGTCAGAAACATTGCTCAGGGAACTTCTAAAACACTTAAAACAAGGTGACCAGTGGACTGGGACAAATTGTAGTTTTACTATTAAAAACAATGATAGTAATAGTATCCCTCCAAGGCACAAGTGAACTGTAGAGAAGTGTCGATCTGTCTGTGTGAATTCTTCACCATCTCATCTTGTTGAGTTCAAAATTCCTGTGTTTCAAAACATGTTAACTCTGGAGGCAGTGTGAATGGAAGATGAGTTTGGAAGTGACAGCCCAGTCAGGGATCACAGTGCAGCCCATCAGGGAGCACAGTGATGCCCATCTGCTGTTTCCCTAATTAAAATGCTGCTGCTATGAAACACACCTTTAAACAATTTCAGATTCTATGTGTTATGAATTTAAATTTTTTTTAACTAGCAGGAAGAACTTTCAATGAAGTGGCCCACAACAGAGACCTTCAAAGCTAGAAAACAAAGGGTTTGGTTTTTTACTGTATTCTCCTCCAGGGACAAACCACACTCCCGTTATGCAAAACCATCTCTAGGCCACATCCCTACCTTTTTTAATTTGTGGAGTTTTTGTTTGTTTTCCTGGAAGAGAGCTGTCATTTAAAGATGAACTGGTCCCTGTATAACAGACCATAGCTCTCATTTAAGGGCGTCACAGCTCTGAGCCGAAGTGGAGTTCACATGGTCCAATATACCAGTTTAAATGAAGCCAGAGAATCTCAGTGTAGCTAATTGTTCTGAATCTCCTGCCCCATAATACACACTTGGCAAAATTACATAGCTTCTTATTACAGTAGGAAAACACAAGGTATGGGAAATTATCCATCAGGTGGCAATTGATACCTCATACCTTGTTTGAAGTGTAGGCGACAGAAATCTCTCTCCTCTTATTTCTCCATACATGCATACACATGCACATTTGATAGACATTCTTACATACCATCACAAGGCCACTGCCTACTCTTAAGTTGTGGTTCAGAACACCACAACAACAGCCTTGAACTGTGGATCAGATATGTGCGCAGAAATGCAGTTGCAACAGTCAAACATTGGTTGACTGTGGCTCTCTGTCACACTGGTCTTCATTCTAGTCCCTAAACACTAATATGTGAAATGCTTCCACCAGCTTTGATGATTGGGACCTCCCTACTGCTATTTAACTAATGAGAAGGCCAGCTATCAATGTCTTCAAAAGCGATTGGCTGCACTCCTGACTGTGTGTGTGTGTGTGTGTGTGTGTGTGTGTGTGTGTGTGTGTGTTTGTATGTGATCAGTTTGTCAGACTCTCAAAATATTTTTTAAACAAGCAGGAAGACTGACTTCATACCAGGAAGCCACCATGAATGAGGGCAAAACATGCTCGACCACACCCTCAGAACTTAGAGCAATAAACACTATTCAGTCGCTTATTTACTTGAAAATGGGTGACAGAATATTTGATCCAAATAGAAACCACCTTTTCCCTGGTAGTCTAGTGATTAGGATTTGGAGCTCTCACCACCATGGCCCAGGTTCAATTCCTGGTCAGGAAACCAAAATGAAAGGTCTAAGACTCCCCAGAAGGGGACCCCAGGGAACCCCACTCAAGTCTCAGCACTGCTCGCACCCAAAGACACACGAGAGACCGTCTTGATGCAAGCACATGAGGTGGTTTAATCAGGGCTCTGGGCCAGTCCACATCTCTATATCTCACATAGGGGATAGAGGGACTGACCTCTCGGCTCAGGAGTTTAGGGTTTTATATATGGGCGGGGTGGAGAAAAGAGGGAACTTTCGCTCGGGTGCACACGATTGGTTGTTTTACTTTTTGAACATCAGCAGGCTATATTGGTCCATGGGGGCAGGATGTAGTTCCTTTTTTGGCCAGTCAGTTTCTGGGATGTTTTAACAGGCCTTTGTCTTGTAACTCCACCTCCTCTGTAACTAATTAACTGGGCCCAAACCTGCTGGCAGGCACTTTTAACTATTTAGGTTAGGGAAAACGAATCACAGGGCCCTGTTACTTTTATTAGTTTGGGCCTATTTCAAAATTTTCTTTCACTACCAAAATATTCTTTCAGGTTAACTTCTTCTAGCTACATTGTGGATAAGGCATTAAAAGTTTCCTCTTCAAGTGAACATCAAGACCAGTTGTTGGGGCTGGACACCTACCTAGTTTGGTAGAAGTGTTTGCCTAGCATGCTTGAGGACCTGGATTAAATCTCAAGTCACACAAACTGGGTGTGATGAGACTCACTGGTAATAGCAACTGTCAGGAGGCAGACACTGGGGGGGGGTCAAGAATTTCAAGGTCATCCTCAGCTACACAACAAGTTTCTTGCCAATTTGAGTTACATTTTAATTTTTTGGTATTTTTTTAATGTAGGATGGGGGGAGCAAAACTGAGCAGTGGTGACACATGCTTTTAGTCTCAGCACTTGGGAAGCAGAGACAGGTAGATTTCTGAGTTCAAGGCCAGCCTGGTGTACAGAGTGAGTTCCAGAACAGCCAGAGCTATACAGAAAAGCCCTGTCTCAGAAAAACAAACAACCCAAATTTTAAAAATAGATTTACTGTATTGTGTGTGTGTGTGTGATGGGCTGGCACATAGGCCATAGCATGAATTAGGTAGTTTCTCTTCCCTTCACCTTTAAGTAGGTTGTGGAGATTGAACTGAGGTCACTGGTTTTATGTAAATGTGTTTACTTACATTTACTTACATCTTGTCAGGCTAAGAGCAAATTTTTATATTAAACTCTAGCTTACTTCTTTGTAAACATGTTTATTTATTCATCACCAAGGCTTGGAGACGCGCTGGGCCACATCTCTCCCAGGCTGTTCATGGTGAGTTATGAAAAGACAATGACACTGGGGTCAGAAATTCCTGTCTCTGTGCTGGTGTCCTTCCAGAACCAGCTGAGAAGCATCTGTCATTCCAGTTCGCTTTTCTTGTCCTTCAAGGGAACCTGCACCCCTGTGGCATTTTTTCACATTGACACACACACACACACACACACACATTTACGTTTGGTTGTTGTTTGTTTGTCTTAAATAGGACTGCAGGAGTTGTTCCATCCAAGAGATAAATCTCTGAGCTCTCCTCTCCCCCCAGATGACTGAGAAGGTGTCTCTCTTTCTCAACTGGTGCAAAGTAAGTACAGTTGGAGCCAAGCTGCCCTCTCCCTCTCTCCTTATTTACATTTCAAGACTTCTCTGGGTTAGAGAAGATAATTAACTGTTTTGGCTTAAAAGCCCTCCTGCTGGGTCGCTGTCTGCCTGGAAGAATAAAAGTAAACCAGCAAAAGAAAGAACTATCATCAAAGGCAAATTGGTTCTTCAATTGTACATCTTCCAAGATGATTTCTGATCTTATCTTCCATCTGCTTTAGCAGCTGGCTGAAGAAAGAAGTCTTTGAACATCAAGTTACATGATAATGTTGTGTTCTAATACATAAAGAACTAGGTTTTTTAAGACAAAAGACTGCTCATTGCCATTTCTCATTCTTATGATTTACCTAATGATTAGCTTTGTCTGTACACACTGTGGATTACTAGGTTCCTGTCTGGAGTATGGTATGAAGTATCATACACTGTGAAAATTTAGTTCTTAATAGCCCATATCTCCATGAAATTTTATGACATATCTTTCTCTTATCAGCAAAGATAATAAAATTCTGAATTAAATAGAAATGTAATAGATTAAATGGATGTCTGCATTAGAGAAAAAGAGGTAATTGTAACAATTGATAATGTTTTTTCTCATGGAAATACTGACCAATGCCATCTGGGTGGATGGTCTTCAAGACAATCTTACAGAGTAAAAAGACTAAATCCTTACATCTTGTTCTGCTTCCTTGTCTCAGGTGTTCCTTGAGCAGCCACTGATTTCATTTATTGTGAAAGAAATGATGAAGTCCTTATTGTCGTACCTCAGACTTCTTAAAGAAAATTGAGATTGGTTTAGGAATTTTTGCTTTCACTTTTATTTTGTGTGCTTCTCTTCAAGATGATGAAATTTGCATATTGATGCTATAGTTACCTCTCAACATCTATGCTAGAGATGATATAGTAATAGTCTGTAAGGTGAAAAAGAAAGTTAAAATGTAAGAATATAAAGTATTGTTTAAATTATCTCATAAATGAAGAATATCACACACACACACACACACACACACACACACACACATACACACACACACAGTGCCTTTCCTGAAGTCATATAAGTTAATGAAATATTTATAATCTTATCTTTAATGCTTTAAAATAAACACTTCCTACATTCCATGTAGGATGTAATACCTGTATATAATTATAAATAAGTCTTCAAATACAATATTGTTTATTTGATTGGAAGATCTCAAACACATTCTTATTTTCATTGTGTAAGATTTTGCCAACAATGCTCACTTAACATTCCCACACACATCTATTGACAACAGAGTATTTTTAATTCATATGAATTTATCATTTACAAAGCAATTTTTCAAACAGAAGTGTTCTCTGCTTTTTGAGACACCTCTACTACATAATTATTTCTGTAGAACCAGATCTTGGTATAGAATTGTTGAATACAAGCCAGTGTTGCGGATAAAAATTGCTCACTTTCACAGTTTGGCCCAATTTTACTAATATGGATAAGCTTCTCACTACAAATATCAGAAAATATGTTAAAATATAACATTTAAAATTTTATCTATTAAAAAAACAATATAAAAGAAACATACAATGCAAAGGATATCAGATTTGTAATTAGATATCATATAAACTAATTAAATACTGTGTCTGAAAAACTTAATTAAAAAATTTCTACCTAGTAGTTTGGATGATCAATGTAAGCTTAGAAATTTCCTTGAACCATGGATGGAAAAAAATTAAAGCTGTATGTTGTAGGTAAATGTTAATATAATATCAAAATTTATTACACATATGTTCCAGCTGTACAAAAATCATTGTTTCTTGCTTACCAATGCTCATATTTGGATTAAGAACTTGTCCAGCAAACATTTTTCTGATTGACTTACTTATATAAGTACTTATAACTTGTACTTTATTTATAAGCATGCCTGATCGTTGGAGTTACTCCAGTTGTGGTGAGACAGCCACTAGGCAAGAATTGCCTCTCTCCATCTACAGACAAATTACTGTCCAGAAAAGGACACACTTGCAGAATAGTCGACTGATTATATCTGCCTAGACAGAGTAACCAGCCCTTAATAATTCTGCAGCACTAAACTCTGTCAGATGAGTTTAGGCCAAAAGGCTGAAGATTTGATGCTCCAATGTTCAGTACTATAGGGACTGTCCAGGTGTTCATCCGTCTCTATAAATTGGCTAAGTTTTAGAAGCTATGCTTAGTGCTTCCCATAAATTCAGTTAATTTAGTCATTCTGGATTTCTGACAGTGTTGAAGACCTATAGACTCATAGCCAATCTAGGCTATTTACCTTGAGAGAAAAGATCTGAGTGGATGGTTTTCAGCTGACATTCATTCTAAAGCCAAGAAAAAGCCAGGTTCAAAACTATGTGTTTTAGTCAAGAGAGACGACAGAGGTTCTGGCTAGTCAACAAAAGGATGGACTGGGTATTAAGACTATCTTGTATCTCACTGGTACAAATAGGAATAATTATGCTCTAATTGTATTTTGAGAGAAAAGTTTTATTTTAACAGGAAGGGTAATATGTAGGAAGAGCTAAGGGGGAAGGAGCACCGAGAGGAAAAGATGGAGTAAGGAGAGGAGAAGATGAAGTAGATGAGAAGCTCGGTAATGAGAGAGAAAAAGAGAGAGAAAGAGAGAGGGGGCATGGAGGCAGAAGTTCAGGCGTCTCCACCAGTCAAAGATAGTTTACATAGCTAGGTTGGATATTGGGTTACACTTCTGATTGAACATTACCATACTTATAAAGCCTTTGATTAACATCTAAAAAAAATTGTATAAAAGCAAAATGGAAAAGGGGGCACAGGATAGGGGTTTTCTAGGGAGGGGAAATGAAAAAAGGGGATGGCATCTAAAATGTAAATAAAATATCCAAAAAAAATAAGCATGCCTGATAATTTATTACACAACAAGATCAAGATCATTATTTATAATAAAATGTTTGGTATGCTTCTCAATGTACGTAAATTCATTGTCCCCTCCCCATTTCCCCTGCTTCATGTGTTGAGAAAGAATACTTTTGTTTGATGCCTAATAACAAAAGAAAGGAGTCTGTGCATTAATGCCAGCAATGGGGAAAGAACGAAGTGAATGTGAGCCCTTGAAGGTAT
Organism: Rhabdomys pumilio; assembly: GCA_030674055.1. Taxonomy (NCBI): domain Eukaryota; kingdom Metazoa; phylum Chordata; class Mammalia; order Rodentia; family Muridae; genus Rhabdomys; species Rhabdomys pumilio. Next base: position 6,925 of record JANHMN010000143.1, on the reverse strand, counting down.
CAAGATATAGGAAAACTGTGGGCTATTCACTTTGAATCAAATTTGATCCCAGAAACCACCACAGATTATATCCTGACTATTTTATATTGGGTAGCAGAGTGGAAATTTTACATAACATTTTTGTAACGACTTTGTCAAATAAACAAATATATATATGAAAGCATTTACCACTTTGAAGAAAAATAAATTTTACATACACCCATGCAAAGGTGCTGAAGATAACTTTAAAATCTGACCTTCCATGTACCATAGACTAAGACTGTAGTTAAGAGAGAACCACTGAATAAAACACAGACCCACTCACTGCCCTATGCACAGAGCTGGGTGCAGGGAGCACTCAGACTCCAGCAGACCCCCAAACTCCGCCCCTGTGGAATAGCACACCCATTCCGCCCCTCTCCTGGATCTGAGACCTCATGAAGACCCCCACCCAGTCTGCTCCTAGGGACACTGGATTCCTCCTGAACCACCTTAGAGGGTCCATTGAACCCAGAGCAGTAGACATCCTAGAGGGTCCACTGAACCCAGAGCAGCAGAGGACCAAAGGAACTCAGAGCGACAGACAACATATCCCGAGACATAATAGAGGAGCCATTGCACTCAGAGCAGTGGACACATTAGCCTGAGACATCCTAGAAGAGACATTACACCCAGAACAGTGGACACCTAGCTGGACTGCTACCTAGGAAACAACATATTCTAAGTCATGCTAGAGGTACCACTGTATTCAGAGCAGCTGGAGAAGATCACAGAGATATCGGGACCTTGAGGAGATCAGACACAAGCAAGATAACTGGAAAGGGAGGCTTCAGTCAGAGACAGAAAGTACAGGGAGCACTAGAAAAAACCAAATGGCAAAAAACAAGCGCAAGAACGGAAGCAACAGAGTTCAAAGTTACATGGAAACATCAGAACACAGTTCCCCCATCATAGAAAGCCCTGAACACACCATCACACCAGAAAAGCAGGATTCAGAATTAAAATCACTTCTCATGATGATGATAGAGGATTTTAAGAAGGACATAAATAACACTCTCAAAGAACTTAAGGAGGACACAGGTAGACAGATAGAAGCCCTTAAAGAGGAAACACAAAAATCCCTTAAGAAATTGCAAGAAAAAATAACCATGTTGCAGCATCTTCTGGGTAAATGCCCAGGAGTGGTATAGCTGGGTCCTCAGGTAATGCTATGTGCAGTTTTCTGAGGAACCACCAGACTGATTTCCAGAGTGGTTGTACCAGCTTACAATCCCACCAACAATGGAGGAGTGTTCCTCTTTCTCCGCATCCTCGCCAGCATCTACTATCATTTGAGCTTTTGATCTTAGCCATTCTGACTGGTGTGAGGTGGTATCTCAGGGTTATTTTGATTTGCATTTCCCTGATGACTAAGGATGTTGAGCATTTCTTAAGGTGCTTCTCAGTCATTCGAGTTTCCTCTGTTGAGAATTCTTTGTTTAGCTCTGTTCCCCATTTTTTAATAGGGTTATTTGGTTGTCTGGAGTATAATTTCTTGAGTTCTTTGTATATTTTGGATATTAGCCTTCTATCAGACATAGGTTTGGTTAAGATCTTTTCCCAATCTGTTGGTTTACCGTTTTGTCTTATTAACAATGTCCTTTGCCTTACAGAAGCTTTGCAATTTTATGAGGTCCCATTTGTCAATTCTTGATCTTAGAGCATATGCCATTGGTGTTCTGTTCAGGAACTTTTCCCCTGTGCCTAGGTATTCGAGGGTCTTCCCCACCTTCTCTTCTATTAGTTTCAGTGTATCTGGTTTTAAGTGAAGGTCTTTTATCCACTTGGATTTGAGCTTTGTACAAGGAGATAAGAATGGATTGATTTGCATCCTTCTACATGTTGCCCTCCAGTTGAACCAGCACCATTTGCTGAAAATGCTGTCCTTTTTCCACTGGATGGTTTTGGCTCCTTTGTCAAAGATCAACTGATCATAGGTGTGTGGGCTCATTTCTGAAACTTCAACTCTATTCCATTGATCTTCCTGCCTGTATCTGTACCAATACCATGCAGTTTTTATTACTATTGCCCTGTAGTACAGTTTGAGGACAGGGACAGTGATTCCCCCAGAAGTTCTTTTATTGTTGAGAATAGATCTCGCTATTCTGGGTTTTTGGTTATTCCAAATAATTTTGCAAATTGCTCTTTCTATCTCTATGAAGAATTGATTTGGAATTTTGATGGGGATTGCATTGAATCTGTAGATTGCTTTTGGCAACATGGCCATTTTTACTAAATTAATCCTGCCAATCCAGGAGCGTGGGAGATCTTTCCATCTTCTGAGATCTTCTTCTATTTCTTTCTTCAGAGACTTGAAGTTCTTGTCATACAGATCTTTCACTTGCTTGGTTAGGTTCACTCCAAGATATTTTATATTGTTTGTGACTATTGTGAAGGGTGTCATTTCCCTAATTTCTTTCTCAGCCTGTTTATCTTTTGAGTATAGGAAGGCTACTGATTTGTTTGAGTTGATTTTATATCCAGCCACGTTACTGAAGGTGTTTATCAGGTTTAGGAGTTCTCTGGTGGAAATTTTAGGGTCACTTAAGTATACTATCTTATCATCTGCAAATAGTGAAGTTTTGACTTCTTTCTTTCCTATTTGTATCCCTTTGACTTCCTTTTGTTGTCTAATCGCTCTAGCTAGGACTTCCAGTACTATATTGAATAGATAGGGTAAGAATGGACAGCCTTGTCTAGTCCCTGATCTTAGTGGGAATGTTTCAAGTTTCTCTCCATTTAGTTTGATGTTGGCTACTGGCTTGCTGTATATTGCTTTTACTATGTTTAGGTATGGACCTTGAATTTCTGATCTTTCCAAGACTTTTAACATGAAGGGATGTTGAATTTTGTCAAATGCTTTCTCAGCATCTAGTGAGATGATCATGTGGTTTTTTTCTTTGAGTTTATTTATGTAGTTGATTACATTGATGGATTTCTAAATATGGAACCATCCCTGCATTCCTGGGATAAAACCTACTTGATCATGATGGATGATTGTTTTGATGTGTTCTTGAATTCGGTTTGCGAGAACTTTATTGAGTATTTTTGCATCAATATTCATAAGAGAGATTGGTCTGTAGTTCTCATTCTTTGTTGGGTCTTTGTGAGGCTTAGGTATGAGTGTAATTGTAGCTTCATAGAATGAATTGGGTATTGTTCCTTCTGTTTCCATTCTGTGGAATAGTTTGAAGAGAATTGGTATTAGATCTTTCTGGAAGGTCTGATAGAATTCTGCACTAAAGTCATCTGGCCCCGAACTGTTTTTGGTGGGGAAATTTTTAATGACTGCTTCTATTTCTTTAGGGGTTATAAAACTGTTTAGATGGTTTATCTGCTCCTCATTTAACTTTGGTACTTGGTATCTATCTAGAAAATTGTCCATTTCATCCAGATTTTCCAATTTTGTTGAGTATAGGCCTTTGTAGTAGGATCTGATGATTTTTTTAATTTCCTCTGTTTCTGTTGTTATGTCTCCCTTTTCAGTTCTCATTTTATTAATTTGAGTACTGTCTCTGTGCCCTTTGGTTAGTCTGGCTAAGGGTTTGTCTATCTTGTTGATTTTCTCAAAGAACCAGCTCCTGGTTTTGTTGATATTTTGTATAGTTCTTTGTGTTTCAACTTGGTTGATTTCAACCCTGAGTTTGATTATTTCCTGCCATCTACTCCTCTTGGGTATATTAGCTTCTTTTTGTTCTAAAGCTTTCAGGTGTGCTGTCAAGCTGTTAGTGTATGCTCTTTCCAGTTTCTTTTTGAGGGCACTTAGAGCTATGAGTTTTTCTCTTAGTACTGCTTTCATGGAGTCCCACAAGTTTTGATAAGATGTTTCCTCATTTTCATTAAATTCTGAAATGTCTTTAATTTCTTTATTTCTTCTTTGACTAAGTTACCATTGAATAGAGTATTGTTCAGTTTCCACGAGTATGTGGGCTTTCCCTTGTTTTTGACCGTATCAAAGATGAGTCTTAGTCCATGGTGATCTGATAGGGTACAAGGGATTATTTCAATCATTTTGTATCTGTTGAGGCCTGTTTTTTGACCAATTATATGGTCTATTTTGGAGAAGGTACCATGAGGTGCTGAGAAAAAGGTGTATTCTTTTGTTTTAGGATGAAATGTTCTATAGATGTCAGTTAAGTCTAATTGGTTCATAACTTCTGTTAGTTTCATTGTGTCTTGATTTAGTTTCTGTTTCCATGATCTGTCTATAGCTGAGAGTGGGGTGTTGAAATCTCCCACTATTATTGTGTGAGGTGTAATATATGCTTTAAGCTTTAGTAAAGTTTCTTTTATGTATGTGGGTGCCCTTGCATCTGGAGCATAGGTGTTCAGAATTGCAAGTTTCTCTTGGTACATTTTTCCTTTGATGAGTATGAAGTGTCCTTCTTTAACTTTTTTGATTACTATTGGTTGAAAATTGATTTTATTTGATATTATAATGGCTACTGCAGCTTGTTTCTTGAGACCATTTGCTTGTAAGATTGTTTTCCATCCTTTTACTCTGAGGTAGTGTTTGTCTTTTTCACAGAGGTGCGTTTCCTGTATGCAGCAAAATTCTGGGTTGTGTTTATGTATCCAGTGTGATAGTCTATGTCTTTTTATTGGAGAATTGAGTCCATTTATATTAAGAGATATTATGGAATAATGAATGTTGTTTCCTGTTATTTTTGTTATTATTGGCGTTGGAGTTATGTTTGTGTAGGGGTCTTCTTTTAGGGTTGTTGGAAGATTACTTTCTTGCATTTTCTATGTTGTAGTTTCCCTCCTTGTGTTGGAGTTTCCCCCAATTATCATTTGAAGTGCTGGATTTGTGTTAAGATATTGTGCAAATTTGATTTTTATCATGGAATATTTTGGTTTCTCCATCAATATTGATTGAAAGTTTTGCTGGGTATAGTAGTCTGGTCTGGCATTTGTGTTCTCTTAGGGTCTGTATGATGTCCATCCAGGATCTTCTGGCTTTTATAGTCTCTGGTGAGAAGTCTGGTGTAATTCTTATAGGTCGCCCTTTATATGTTACTTTACCTTTTTCCCTTACTGCTTTTAGTATTTTTTCTTTGTTTTGTACATTTGATATTTTGATTATTATGTGGTGGGAGGTATTTCTCTTCTGGTCTAAAGTATTTGGAGTTCTATAGGCTTCTTGTATATTTATGGACATCTCTGTAGGTTAGAAAACTTTTCCTCTATAATTTTGTTGAAGATATTTACTGGTCCTTTAAGTTGGGAGTCTTCCTTCTCATCTATACTTATTATCCTTAGGTTTGGCCTTCTCATTGTGTCCTGGATTTCCTGTATGTTTTGGGTTAGTATCTTTTTGCATTTTGCATTTTCTTTGACAGTTGTGTCAATGTTTTCCGTGGTATCTTCTGCACATGAGATTCTCTCTTCTATCTCTTGTATTCTATTGGTGATACTTGTGTCTATGACTCCTGATCTTTTTTTTTTTTTAGGTTTTCTATCTCCAGGGTAGTCTCCCTTTGTGATTTCTTTATTGTTTCTACTTCTGTTTTTAGATCTTGGAAGGTTTTGTTTGATTCCTTCTGCTGTTTGGTTATTTTTTCTTCCAATTTCCTAAGGGATTTTTGTGTTTCCTCTTTAAGGGCTTCTATCTGTCTGCCTGTGTTCTCCTTAATTTCTTTGAGAGTGTTATTTATGTCCTTCTTAAAGTCCTCTATCATCATCATGAGAAGAGATTTTAATTCTGAATCCTGCTTTTCTGGTGTGATGGTGTGTTCAGGGCTTTCTATGATGGGGGAACTGGGTTCTGATGTTTCCATGTAACTTTGGATTCTGTTGCTTATGTTCTTGCCCTTGCATTTTGCCATTTGGTTTTTTCTAGTGCTCCCTGTACTTTCTGTCTCTGACTGAAGCCTCCCTTTCCAGTTATCTTGCTTGTGTCTGATCTCCTCGGGGTCCCAATGTCTCTGTGATCTTCTCCAGCTGCTCTGAATCCAATGGTAGCTCTAGGATGACTCAGAATATCTTGTCTCCTAGGTAGCAGTCCAGCTAGGTGTCCACTGTTCCGGGTGTAATGTCTCTTCTAGGATGTCTCAGGCTAATGTGTCCACTGCTCTGAGTGCAGTGGCTTCTCTAGTATGTCTCGGGATATGTTGTCTGTCGCTCTGAGTTCCTTTGGTCCTCTGCCACTGTGGGTTCAGTGGTACCTCTGCCACTGTGGGTTCAGTGGACCCTCTAAGGTGGTTCAGGAGGAATTCGGTGTCCCCAGGAGCAGACCGGGCAGGGGTCTGCCTCAGATCCGGGAGAGGGGCAGTGGTAGCATATGCCTTTAATCTCTGGACTGGAGAGGCAGAGGCAGGCAGATATCTATCTCTATCTCTCTCTCTCTCTCTCTCTCTCTCTCTCTCTCTCTCTCTCTCTCTCTGTGTGTGTGAGTTCAAAATCAGCCTGGTCTTCTGAGTGAATTCCAGGACAGCCAAGGCTATACAGAGAAACTGTCTTGAAAAACCAAATAAGTAAATTAATTAAATAAATAAATAAGTAAGTAAATGCACCATGACCATGACAATTTATCAAAGAAGAGTTTATTTGAATTTCTGACTCCAGAGGGATAAGAGTTCATCACAGCAGGGAATTGTGACAGCAGGTAACAGCCTTGTTAGCAAAAACAGGTGAGAGCCCATACCTTACACTCTAACAGGAAGCAGAGATTAAACTCAAAATGGCAAGTCTTTAAACTTAAAGCCCAGGCTGGAGAGATGGCCAAATGGTTAGAGTCTGTACCACCCTTGCAGAGCACCCACATCAAGCAGCTTACAAACACATGTAACCCCAGCTTCCAGGATTCTGCCTCCCTCTTTTGGCCTCCATGAGCAGCTGCATGAATATCTGCTTATTCATACACAAACACATGCAGATGTACACATAATTTTAAAAATTACATCTT
>JANHMN010000142.1:12500-27500 GCA_030674055.1 Rhabdomys pumilio | reverse complement strand
ACTATTGAATCTGAAATGTCCCGTGCACCTTGTATTTGAACACCGAGTCTCCAGATAGTGGTGCTGTTTGGGGAAACTGAAGCACCTTTGGGACGACCGGGTTAAAGATGTGGACTCCCAGAAGCACATTTGCAGGTTCTATCCTGTGTTCTGGGATAGCTTGATACTTGCTGACGCCTGAGATGTGAGACTTGCCTCTCCTCCTGTTGTTGTAGCTGGAGAACCCCAACCACAACCTCTGGGCATGCGCACCAGCGCTCTCATATCCGAAGATGGGCATGCGCACCAGCGCCCTCATATATGAAGCTGGGCATGCGCACCAGAGCCCTTACATCTAAAGCGGGGATATGTGCACCAGTGTCCTCATATCTGAAGCCTTTCTCTGGCTTTAAAAAGGAGGGACTTCCCCTGTCCAGTGTCCACTAACCCCACCCCACACTGTTCATTTCCAGCTGTCTGAGGGCTCCTGCTTTGTCAAACACACTGACTGACAGCTGTTGTTAGACCTGCAAGAAAGCTGTTCAATGGGACATTTCCATTCCATCTCTACAGATGTAGGCATGGAGGTGAGGGGCTACAGAGGCTAGATTCGAGTTTACAGAGCCTGAGCTAGCCTGGTGAACTGCTGAGCTAGCCTGGTGAGCTGTACGGCTACATCATTTTCTCCCCGGAGTTAAGCTCTGGTCTTCTCTTCCAAGGCCAGTGATGTACTGGACTTCAGATTCACTTCCTCTGTCTCCCCATCCTGGTGTGGAGTGGCCAGGCCTCCAGAGTTCCTACCAAGGCTTAGCTGCGGAGGGGAAAGGGGCCGCTGCACAGCCCTGCCTCTCTAGAAGTTGCATCGAGGACAGCGTGTGATTTCGTGGGGAGTGAGAGGGGGAGTCAGAGTCCTGCATGCTTATTCCTGGATTGGTATTCAGACCCGGGTCCCAGCCTTCTACTTAATGCAACCCAAGTAAATTCCAGGTTAGGCTTGTCTGCGCGTGTGGCTACGTTATTGTTGCACAGAATTCCCCTCTTCAGATTGCTGAAGTAAAAAGGGAAGAAAACCCCATAACTGTGTATTCCTGTTCGTCAAAGGCCACATTCTCTGAGAACAACCTGACCCCCAACCCCTGAACCACCCCCTCCTGCAAAGCCCCGTGCAGAGCAGGACAGGCTCTGCTTTCAAATCAGCTCCCTGCAATCCCAGACTGGGCTCTTGATCAGGCTCTCTCCAGTCTTTGGGGAACATGAGAAGAATAATGTTGAGAGCGTCCTCAGGAAGGCACATTTATTCATTGTAAAGCGCACTCCCAGATCCCGCCACCCTAATTCTCAGCTGCCTTTATGCTCTTCATGAAGCCGCTGCTCAGAAATTTATAAAATGTCTTATTTGGCAAAACAGAAACCAAAACATGCTGAGTCAGTCAGTCAGTCAGCCTGTCTGTTTGTCCATCCATTGGTCAGTCTGTCCGTCTCTCTGCCTGCCTGCCTGTCTGTCTGTCCATCCATCCATTGGTCATTCAGTCTGTCTTTTTGTCAATTTGTCAGTCAGTCACTCTTTCTGCCCACTGGTCTGTCAGTCTGTCTGTCTGCCTGCTTGTCAGTGTGTCAGTCTATCTGCCTGCCTGTCAATCTGTCAGTTTGTCAGTCAGACTGGCTGGTTGCCTGACTGTCTGTCTGTCAATCTGTCTATCTGTTTGTCTGCCTGTCTGTCAGTCAGTCTATCTGTCTGCCTGTCTACCTGTCTGCCTGTCTGCCGGTCTTTCAGTCTATCAGTCTTGTCTGCCTCCCTACCTGTCTGTCAGTCTGTCAGTCAGTCTGGTTGGTTGGCTGCCAGTCTGTCTGTCAGTCAATCAGCAGTTTTTCTTTCTCCTCTTCCCTCCCTCCCTCTCGCTTTTACATGTATCCTTACATGTACATACATGCATCATATACATGTATGTCATATATACATACATCATAGTGTCATCACAGTGTCACTATCCATCCTAAATACATCATACATGCATGCATGAAGTTTTAACTGACAATGATGTTGAGGTAGCCACGAGTCACTAACTTGGTGTCAGGGTCTTGGGGAAGAGGGAGCATCACACTCTCCAATGCTACGGGGTCTGCTCGTGGGTTAGTGTTGCTCTCTGCTGATTTGGTGCCATTTGGTCCTGGGTAACAGTGATAATGGTAAGAGCTGCAGCAATGGAGATACACCCTTGGGATGTCTGTGCCAAACATGCTTAACACTTCCCCTGCCAACTGCATTTGACCTCTGCAGTCTCATGAGAGCTGTGACTGTTGCCACGGACTGTATCCAGGGCTGAGGACAAAAAGGCAGCTCTCTTACCATCGACAATGGGGCTGGGCTTGGGGACAAGAGAGGCTATGATGACATCCTGGGCTGTGGTACCACAGCGGTGTCTCATCAGCCTTACTTTTGAGCCTTTGAGCTTCTTCATCAGGAAAATAAGATTAGAAACTAGCTGGTGAGGGCTGGAGAGACTGCCCAGCAGTTAGGAGCACTGACTGCTCTTCTGGAGGTCCTGAATTCAGTTCCCAGCAACCACATAGTGGCTCACAACCATCTGTAATGGGATCCGATGTCTTCTTCTGGTGTGTCTGAAGACACCTACAGTGTACTCATATAAATAAATAATTTATATTTTTATATAAATATAATTATGTAAATAATATATAAATAAATATATACATAAAAGAACACATTGATGTCTTTTATATATACATATATATGAACGCATTGATGTCACATATATATATATATATATATATATATATGTATACACACACACACACACACACACACACACACACATTGATGTCTTTCAGGGGATTTGAATTCACTTCCTAGCATCCACATGGTGACCCGCAACTGTCTAATTCCAGTTCCAGGGGATCCAACACCCTCCTCTGGCCTCCAAGGGCACCAGGCACACCCATGGTACAAGGATATATGTGTAGACAAAACACCGGTACATAATTCCCTTTTTAACTCGGAAAAAAAATCCCCTAGCTGGTGGATTTTTCCTGAAGCCCAGTACTTACTTAGAAGACAGACACAGGGGATCATGAGTTTGAGGCCAGCCTGGGAGACTTGGCAAGAGTCTGTCACAAGCAAGGAAACAGAGTTTGGGCTGTGGGTGGGGGATAAAGTTATGTGAAAAACTGTGTTGTCTGTTTCAGCCACAGTGTTTGCCTGATGGGCATAATGTTTTATTTTATTTTTCTAGGCAAAGCCTCTAGCTCTCTCAAAGAGAGGAAGTCAGCTGAGGAGTCTGAAGGGTCTGGATCGAATCCTGGTTACCTCTCTCTTGGCTGTGAAACCCTAGAGAGATTGGCTTCTTTCTGACTGTGTGCCTACTAACAGTTACTGTTGAACGGAGAACTCCAATTCCCTCCTTGCTGACACTGCCCTCTGACCGCCATGTCTGGATTTTGTATTTCTGGTTCACCCCTCCTGGACAGGCTCACCACAGTCATGTGTGACTCGGAGTCTCTGCCCTAAGCCTGATAGAACTATTTCCCTCCATCACTGTGATACCAGCCAAGATGTTGTGCCAACCCCAACCAAGGGAGCCCCGATGGGCTGTAGAGGAGCCTTCATGGACACTGAGTCAAACTCCATTTCCTTTGGCACAGGGATCTCTGCCCGCCTGGGCCAGGTGCCAGGCCAGAGTGCAGCTGGCAAGAGCTGCCACGGCTGCACCTGCTCCTTGTGCTCTCAGTGTGCAGCCATGCATGGAGTCGGCCTTCTGCTGCCAGAGCCCGGGACTGCCCACTCTGAAGCCCATTGTGCAAATAGGCAGACTGAAGCTTGGGTTGATAAGGCCACCTGTGAATGTTGCCAGCATCTGAGGCTGGACTCTTGAGTCTCTCTTAGATCTTCCCTTTGAAGGCTCCAGCTTTCTCTTAATTTTTAGCAACTAAAGTATCATTTGGAGCAACTAAAGTATCACTAGGAGAACCTAACCATGAGCCTGGGAGATGGCTCAATCATAAAGTTCTTGGGCAAGCATGAGGACCCAAGTTCAACCCCCAGAATGGCTGTAAAAAAAGAATGGGTGTGGCAGAGTGTACTGTAAACTTCAGAGCTGGGCGGGTGAAAACAGGAGGGGGCCTCCCTGGCCATCCAGTCTAGTCTAATTGGTGGGCTTCAGACCAGCAAGACTCCATGTCTCAACCAAATAAGGTGGATCTGGGCTGACGTGCTCTCCTTTAATCCCACCACCCAGAAAGCAGAGATGAAAGGATCTCTGTGGATTTGAGGCCAGTCTGGGCTACAAATAAGACTTGTCTCACTCAACAAACACCCAACCAATCAGAGTACACACACAAAAAAAAACCACTATAAGACATCTGAGGAGTAGATGATATGTTACCTGAGGTTGCCTTCTGACCTACACCACACATGTGCACACACACACACACACACACACACACACAATCACACACACTCACACATAGACACATATACATATACAGACTCACACATGCACAATATACATGTATACATGCACACGTGCATGCACATGCACTCACACATACATATATACACACTCACAATCACACATACTCACATATGCACACATATGCATATACACACTCATATATGTACCATACACGTGCACCTATGCACACACATACACTCACACATACATATATGCACTCACACTTACATATATAATACACATATATGCACTGATACATACATGCTCATACACGCATTCACACATACATACACATACACACATTCACACATACATACACATACACACATATACATACAATCACACACATATATACACACACTCACACATGTACATATATGAATACACATACACTGACGTATACATATGCACAACACATGCACATACACACCTATACATACACACAATATAAAAACACACATACACATATTCACAATATATTCACACATATACACACATATACACACATACACACATACACACACACACACACATACGTCAACTACATACAGCACTAAGTGTGTGGGACCAGGAGGTTGGGTTTCAGATGTGCACATGGGACTGCCTTGGTGGTGTCCCTGTCTCCCTTTTGGGATCTGCCAATGGAAGAATGCCACGATTTAGCACTAGAGACACCAGGCTGGCCATTCCTTTAAAATAAGCTTGATTTGACTGAGGACACTCTTTCCTACCTGCAGATAGTGTTTGAGTCCACGTAGTAGGTGCATCTTTGGTTTTGCTTGGCATGGCCATGCATCACTCAGTGGCAGGGACACACTGAGAAGTGTATCACCACCAGGCATCCTCACCCTGTGAGAGCATCACAGAGTGTGAGTGCGTGAAATAAGTCAGCTGTGAGGTCATGGGTGCCCAGGTCTTCTAGATCACCACATCATGAGCCATCTGTGGTTAAATGAAGTATCTGGAGCATGGGAATGGAAGGACCTGGCTGTCTCAGGTGTCGCCTTACCATGCTCTCCCTTCGCCCACCGGTGGTATACATCTGCGCTCAAGGAGAGCTTCTGGGCTTGTGGCCTCCCTGACTTCCTGCCAGGTCCCAGGACGTGGCCACCTAGTTGCTTTCCAAAGCACAGTGGCCACTTGGAGTGGTCCTGTTAGGTTTGAGCAGTCTTGCAGGATGTGCGATGCAGCTATCCCGTGTCCTCAGGGCTGGGCAGCTCCTGGGCTACAGGGTCCTGCACAGCCTGGGAGACATATGGGGTATCAGCCTTACAACCATGTCAGTGGCCTGGGAGGCAGGGGTCCTGGCAACCAACCAGCTAAAGACACCTGTCTTCCTGTTAAAGGCTAAAGCTGGAGTCTTCCCAGAGCCCCTGCCAACTCCATCCCTCTGTGTTCTGCCTTATGCTCTGCTTCTTGATATTTGAAGCCAAAAATAAGGAGGTTTCCCGCCCCCCCCCCGCCTTTGCTATTCAAACATTTGACATTGTCTGTTGAAGCACAAGGCTCTCGGCGCCATAAATTCTGTTGCAGACCTGCAAAAGCATCTCAAAGAACTCAATGCCGGTGCCTTGACTCTAGAGTCTTTGTCTTCTCCCTTCCTGAGGGAGATCAGGTGGCAGGCACCCTTCCTCCTGCTGAAGATGGACCACACAGGGCCCCGGGCTACATACAAACATGGTGACCACAATCCAAGATGGTTAGAATCCACATGGACGAGAAAACACAGGCTAGGAATCTTAGAGCTGCAGAGATCTCCTGTCTGGGGCCCACTTTACAAGGGGGGGGGGTATTCTGTCTGTCTGTCTGTCTGTCTGTCTGTCTGTCTGTCTGTCACCACAGTGCCCTCCACCACCACCACACCATGAGACTGCTTTACACTCTTCCAGAGTCCTGGTGCCAGTTCCCCATTCATCCTCTTGAGCATCCGTTTCTCCTTTGCTCACTGTCTTCCTCCCCTCTCTCCCTCCTCCCCTTCCCTCCTCCCCTCTTCCTCTCCTTCCCCCTTTTCCACCATCCCTCCCTTCTTTCTCTCTTTCTGTTAAAGCTAATTTAGTCTTACTTTCCATGGTACCTTTAGGTATGTGTGTGTGTGTGTGTGCCACACCAACACACTGATCTGACGTGTCAGGACCCATGACTAACCTGATGTCCTCCAGCTTGATCGCTTCTTTGTGTTCTCTCACAATCCTCTGTACAGCTATTGGGAGTACTCAGTGGGTGATTGTCAACCACAGTTGCCCTACTGTGTGCAGAAGAACAGAATTGAGCCCTCTCATCCAGCTGCACTGTTAATCCATTTACTGTCACATGGACACACACACCCTGCCCAGTGAGCATGTCAGTGTGCAGTAGAAGTGTGGGAGCATGTGTGTGTAAATGGAGCATGTGTGTGTGTGAGTGAAACACATGTGTGCGAGTGGAGCATGTGTGTGTGTGTAGAGCATGTGTGTGTGAGTGGAGCATGTATGTGTGTCATGTGTGTGTGTGTGAGTGGAGCATGTGTGTGTGTCGTGTGTGTGTGTGTGCGTGGAACATGTGTGTGTGTGTGTGAATGAGTGGAACATGTGTATATAAGTGGAGCATGTGTGTGAGTGGAACACGTGTGTGAGTAGCATGTGTGTGAACAGAGCATGTGTGTCTTTGCGTTTGGAGCATGTGTGTGTATGAGTGGAGCATGTGTGTGAGTGGAACATGTGTGGGTGAATGAGTAGAAAATGTGTGTGTATGTGTTTGTGTATGAGATGTGTATGTGTGAGTGGAGCATGTGTGTGTGAGTGGAACATGTGTGTGCAAGTGGAACATGTGTTTGAGTGGAACATATGTGTGTGTGTAGCACGTGTGTGTGAGTAGAGCATGTATGTATTTGTGTTTGGAGCATGTGTGTGTGTGAGTGGGGCATTGTGTTAGTGGAACATGTGTGGGTGAATGAGTGGAAGATGTGTGTGTGTGTGTGTGTGTGTGTGTGTGACATGTGTGTGTGAATGGAAGTTATTACATGTGCTGGCTCCTTGGGGCTTCTGGAACTCACAGAAATCAGTCAGAGGACAGTGGCACCAGTTCCCATGGCTTCCTGTCTCCATGACAACTTGACCAGCACCTGTATACCCGCACTCCACTTCTGGGTGTGAAGCGAGACAGTCAGGTGAGTGGGAAGTGGATCAAAGAATGTGCACTTTTCTGTCTGTGCACATACATGTTTGTGTGTGTTTGTAGGTGAGTGTGCATGTGTGTGCTGGTACATGGGCCCATGTCTATGGGTACATATGGATGTGTATGTGGTGGTGCAGAGGTGTATCCCATTGTGTGCTGGCATATTTGTGCACGTGTGTGTGTGTGTGTGTGTGTGTGTGTGTGTGTTTCATTTAAGAATTCAGAGCAAACCAGGCAGTGGTGGCACACGCCTTTAATCCCAGCACTTGGGAGGCAGAGGCAGGCAGATTTCTGAGTTCGAGGCCAGCCTGGTCTACAGAGTGAGTTCCAGGACAGCCAGGGCTACACAGTGAAACCTTGTCTCGAAAAAACCAAAAAAAAAAAAAAAAAAAAAAAAAGAATCCAGAGCAATAGGGTGGATAGCGAGGAAGTCGCTGCCCCTTCCGCTGCCTAGCGTGGTTTAAAATACTACCCAACACCTTTTTCCCTAGGTGTTCAAACGAGGGTTCTGGGAACCATCTCAGGTCTTCACTCTCCCAAGGCAAGCTTCTTCCCTACTGAGCCAGTGCCTTAGACTGCACCTCAGCCTGTAGCCTGCAGCATCTCAAATTAAGATATTGGTGAATGTTTACCGAAAGCCCATCCTCCGTCACTAGGTCCTGGAGTAGTGACGATACAATGGTAAATATGAGGGGGAGGCTGCTCCATGCATACATTCCAGCCCACTCATTCATTCATTCATTCATTCACTCATTCACTCATTCATTTACTCATTCATTAGGTTTTTGCTCCTGCCCCAGTGTTTGTGATAGACACCTAGGCCACCATCACAAATGACACAGGCTGTTTATCCATCCTTGGTAGGTGGCCCCTGAGCACCCACTGTGTGCTGTGGTCCCAGAGCACCCACTGTGTGTTGTGGCCCCTGAGTACCCACTGTGTGTTGTGTCCCCCGATCACCCACTGTGTGTTGTGGCCCCCGAGTACCCACTGTGTGTTGGTCCAGCTCACCCTTCCCTCCTCCCATACCTGCTCACACATATCATACTGGTCTCCAGCTGGGGACACAGAAGGCAGACACAGCCTCTGTTCTTGAGTATTTCGCAAAGTCATTCCTGTAGAGGAATAAGAGTGAGTGAGGGGGCTTTGGAGAATGGAGGTATGAAGAGAGAGAGAGACCCTGCAGTGGTGGAGAGAGAGGTTCTGCTCCACCCCCACCTAGGAGCCATCAACACCAGGAAGCATGAGGGGCAAGCTGCATCCCCCAGCTACCTGGGGCTAGACCTCAGTGCATTCCTCACAGGCAGATTTCCTTGTCCCTCCATGTCCAGTGGCCATGAGTGAGGGTTTACAAGGACCTAGGCTTCTGGGGAAGGACAGCCCTGTACCCCTCCCTGGTTGTCCTCTCTGACCCAGGGCAGCTCTTCTCTCCCTGAGCGGTTGTGCCACAGTGTGAGGCAGGGCTGTTTCCACTTGGAAGATGCTGTCAGGGCAGATACCCTCCATCAACCCCCTGAGCATCCTGGAATTGACATCTGGCCGAGGGGCCTGTGCATCTCAGTCAGGCTTGTCGGCAGTCTGCCTCTAGATTGCTGCACATATCCAGTCAGGCCGAGTGCCTCCCTGGTGACAGCACTTTGTGGCCTGCACTCCTGCAGGGCTCTGGCTCTGGGCCACCTCTTGAGGATTCCACAGTTTACCACTCTTGCTGGAGACAGAACCAACTTGTAGTGAATCAAGGTGCTGTTCATTATAGAGAGGGGAGGGGGCAGGAAGAGGAGGGAAAGAAGAAGGAGGAAGAAGAAGAAGAAGAGGAGGAGGAGGAAGAGGAGGAAGGGGGGAAGAAGGGGGGGCTGCAACCTTCCATAAAATAGGCTTTTAGACTTTCAGCCAGAGGGGGTGGTTTGCAGTGAACAGTGTACCTCTTACGGGAAGCCAGCCGGAGATGACCCCTCAGACACAGTTTGCAGCCAAAATCTTTAGATCCAAAGTCTTTATTTATTCCAGCCATCTGGGACTTCACTCGGGGATTTGGGGACCCAAGTATAGCCCCGAGCGTTTAAACTACAGGGCTTTTAAAAGCAAAAACCACATCCTGGTGTCTCTCTTGGCAGCTGCAGCTACGTAAACAGGCTGTTTAACAGGAGCTAAGTTAGCTGGGGCATCTTGGCCCTGAGTCCTAGAATAGAATTGGGTAATTTTCCATGGGATTCTCCATCAAAGAGAACAAATTAAGCCTGAAATGGCCCCAGCAAGAATACAAGAAGAGCACAAATCTAACCCCGTGGCAGAATTTCTGCTATTTGCTTAAAGGCCACTTGGGTTCCAGCCCTGGGAGAGAGATTGTCTAGAGCAGAGGCCAATGAGGGCACCAGGCTGAGCTGCAGCCAGGGTCAGTCAGTGATTCAGTCAAACCCACGCATACTCCCTGCCGGTCCCTCCCTCCCCCTTGTCCCTCTGTCTATCTGTATTCACTGAGTATTTTTGTCTTCCTGGACACCGTAGCTTACCAACAAGCAGAGGCAAAAGTCCCCACCCTCGTGAATCCTACAGCACTGGAGAGAGGGAACAAATTATAAATTACCCAGCTGCTGGGCACGGTGACACACCCCTGTCACCCCAGCCTGTGAGAGGCTGAGGCAGGAAGATCTAAAGCTATCCTGGGATACAGCAAAGCAACCTAATGAGACCTTGTCTGCAAACAAAGAGAAAAAAAAGACACGGGGCGTAGTTCAGTGTGCAGGAGATCACACAGGATGTGAGAGGCCGTGGATTTCATGCCCGGCGCAACATTAAAGAGACGGACTCAAAATAGTAAGCGCTGGCCTCAAAGAGTATACGCAGTGTGCACTGCGGCGTGCAAAGCGAATGAAACTGAGCTGTTGGAGCAAGACACGTGGCACTTGTCCTTCTGGGGTCAGAGTCACTGGGACACAGAGAGGGTGGCCAGGCCGGGGCAGTGGGACTGAAAGATACTATTTAGTTCTTAAGGAGTATTCATTAGCGAGACAAAGGCAGGGTGGAGCCACGGGGTCAGGAGTGAGACCCCAAATGTGCACACCCCGGGGCAGGCAGCTGCACACATGCCCTGTAGCTGCTGTGGTCAATTCTGCGAGCCGGCAGGATGCGCTAAAAGAAACCTCTACAGGTCCTGAAAGAAAACTCTACAGCCGAGCCTTGTGGAGGAGGAAGACGCCGGAAGCAACCTACTCTCGCCTCAGAATACAGAACTTGCTGGAGCTGGTTTTCCTGGCCTGCTATAGTAACCAGCCACACCGGAGGACAGTAACAAGAGCCTGCAAGAATGGAGCGGATGCCATGGGCAGGAGCCAGGGAGACGGATGGCAAGACCTTGCGGAAGAAGCCTCTGCTTGGGTTTATTAAGTGCTGTTCTTCCATGACGCACGAGGCTGACTCGTGTAAGGAAATAAAATCAAGGGAGAAATACATCTCCGGGCTGCTCACTGCCGGAGGCTACATGTCTGGATACAAATGCCTGTTAAGCGGCAAGGGCGGAGAGACAGCGATGTTCTGAAAATTGCTTGCGACTTCGGTGGCAGTAACTGTACTTCTGAGACTCCTCCTTCATGAGCTAATCCTAACAAAGAAATAAGAGCTTTATGGATGGAGGCAGGTTCACTGTCTTGTCACTTACAAGGGGTTAAGAATGAAGCCGTATCCTGTACCATTCTGGTCAGTGGAATATTATGTTGCTGTTAAAATGAATGACCACAGAGCGCGCACGTCAGCCTGGATGCAGCTTATGCCAGCTGAGTGCACTAGAGGTCACTCGCACTCACGCATGAGAAGACAGACTCACGGACTGGAGGAGCCAAAGGGTCATCCACTTAGCTTTAGAGCACAGAAGAGGTCGGTGCTTTCTCGTATAACAAATCCAACAGTTTCTGCTGTGTCCGCACTCTTTTCTCTTTATGAGTCTTTGAGGAAATGTATGTGTTTCCAATAGAAACTCACTTAGGGGTTGTGTGAGTGTCCGTGTGTGTGTCTATGTGTGTGTGTGTGTGTGTGTGTGTGTGTATTTAAATGTGTGTGTCAGTGCATGAATGTATATGTTTCCAATAGAAACTCACTTGAAGGTGTGTGAGTGTGTGTGTATGTGTATGTGTGTATCTAAATGTGTGTGCCTATGTGTGCACATGTGTGTCTATGTGTCTATGTATGTATCTAAATGTGTATGTGCATGTTTGTGTGTTTATGCATGTTTATATCTATGTGCATATGTATGTTTGTGTGTATATGTGTCTCTGTGTGTCTCTGTGTGTCTCTGTGTGTCTCTGTGTGTCTCTGTGTGTCTTTATGTTTATCCCTGTGTGCATATGTATTCTTATGTATGTGTCAGTATGTCTCTCTGTACGTACATGTGTATTTATGTGTGTGTAAAATGTGTTTTGAGGAACAGTTGCCTATTCAGGTGGGGTTTTGCCTGTCTGGGGCTCAGCACAGGGATGTTCTATGACCCTCTGCTTCTAGCTAATCACAAACTCCTATGCAGCCATCAAAACTTGCCCACGAGTCACCTCCTTTTGGTCTGATGCATTGCACAGTGAGCATCTCAGTGACTTTTCCTGTCAGAGGGACACACCCGTGACCATGCAGGTGTTGTCCTTCTTCACGGCTCATGTCATTCCACAAGGAGAGTTCCACATGCAACCGTCGAGGTCGAGGTTTCTTATGGTGTGGAAGTCATCCGTGGCTCCTGTTGTTGCTGTTACTGCTGCTGCTGCTGCTGTTGTTGCTGCTGCTGTTGTTTCTACTACTGTTGTTGTTGCTGCTGTTGTTGCTGCTATTGTTGCTGTTGTTGTTGCTGTTGTTATTGCTGCTGTTGTTGCTGTTGTTATTGCTGCTGTTGTTGCTGCTGTTGTTGTTGCTGCTGCTGTTGTTTTGATCCATACAGGAGAGCGAATGAAGGCACACTCCCACACATACATTCTCATCTTGCTGGGCATTCACTGTACCTAGTCCACAGACTAGAACAAAGCCCTGTGATGCTTGTCTCCTTCTGGGATGGGTGTGGACGAACAGCCAGGATTTCTCTTCAGGGGCTTCAGCTGGGATGGCAGCCCTGCAGGGAAGGCTCAGCTTCAGATAGTCATTGTCTGTAACCTCTTGTGCCTCCCTGGCGGCTCATACACAGTGACTAGCTGGGTTCAAACTCAGGTTGCTGTGGGCAGATATAGAACAAAGACCATCTCAGCACTAGGCCACTTCAGGAGAGGGTCGAGGACTGACTTGGGACTCCATCAGGCTCCCTTCCTCTCTGCCATCATGACCTTTCCTGTCCTGGTTGGAGAAGCTTCCCCAAGGACATGACCTGCTAAAACTTCAGTCCCAGGAACTGGTGGGGGTTGAATGAGTAAGTGGGACACACACACATACACACACACACACACACACACACACTCACACACACACACACCTATCACCCTGTGGCAGCTCTCAGCCTCTCTAAATGGAGATCTGTATGAAAGGGCTCCCATCTCTGCCTCTGTCACCTCAGTGTTTGGAAGATGCTAGGGACTGCTGGGTACCTGGGATCCCTCCGAGAAGAGATTTAGTTGAGAGACAGGTGGGCTTCCTGCATCCTCATCTCAGACCTACAGGCAAGCGCTCCGTCAGCTGTGGCCCTGCTTGCCGGACTTCAGAAGGACCTGGAAGAAGTGGAGAGTCTCTCTCTATTCTCCTCCCCAAAAGCCCTTCAGTGCTGCTTGCTGCTAGACAAACAGTGACTCGGAATACAGCCAAGACTGATATTATTAAAGAAAGATCTGTGCAGAAACGCTTTGCAGGCCTGGTGACAGGCCTCTGCAGGCCTGGGGTTGTGCGGGGTAAGCACAAATTGGTCTGGCAATTACTAGGACTGGAAGTCCCCCTGGCCCACGCTCAGCTTGCTGCGGGGGCTGCTCCAGCTACAGCAAAGGTGGTGGAAGACACTCAAGCCTTGGGACAACCTGCAGGCTGATTCCCAGCCAGAGCCTTAGAGCATTGTGGGCGAATGACTGCCCTGGGAAATGGGGCTCCTCCAGGCTCAAGGCTGTCCAATGAAACTTCAGCTGCAGCTTCTGCTTTTCACCCACAGGCACCTGACTGCCAATACTCCATCCAGATTTCACTCCACTAAGTCTCAGTTCACAAGGAAAGGGTCAATCCCAAACCCCGCCCCTTGCCAGCTGTGTGATCTTGAGTAAGACACTCACCCTCTCTGAACCTCATCTATTTCCCTCCCCACCCCCATAAAGCAGAGCTCATTAAGCTTGTCCTTAGAAGTTGTTAAGATATTATGGGATGGGGAGATGGTAAAGTGCTTGCAATGAGAGTGTACAGACTTAAGTTCTGGTTCCCAGAATCCGTGGGTGATTCTGGCCACACACAGGAGCACATGTTCTTTTCATAGAGAATTAGGAAGGTCCTTGGGCTGGCAGGCCATTCTAGCTAAGTCAGTGATTTCCTGTGAGAGACCCTATCTCAAGAAATAAGGAGGGAGCCGGGCAGTGGTGGCGCACACCTTTAATCCCAGCACTTGGGAGGCAGAGGCAGGTGGATTTCTGAGTTCGAGGCCAGCCTGCTCTATAGTGAGTCCCAGGACAGCCAGGGCTACACAGAGAAACCCTGTTTTGAAAAACAAAAACAAAAACAAAACAAAACAAACAAACAAACAAAAAAACAAAAGAGAGAAAGAAAGAAAGAAAGAAAGAAAGAAAGAAAGAAAGAAGGAGGGTGACAGAGCCCTTGGCCTCCACACACAGCTTCCAGCTTCCAATATGGCCGAGGAGGCCTCTCCTGCCCTTATTCCCAGCTGACCCAGTTACTTTCCCACCAACCTTTATTTTTGGATGAGTGCCACACGCCAGCAGTCTCCACTGCACAGGAGACACATGTTCTGCGAGGTTTATCTGAAAAGTGCAGAAGAGCCTGAGAAATAAACACATATCACCCAAGACAAACACCTGCGCTCCACTCTGTCCCCTGTGGCACAAACAGCAGCCTTCCCCCCCACCCCCCAGTCAGGTTCTAGGGTGTCCGTGAGCCTTTTCCTGTGTAGGGGGATGTTCGGTTTTTATTTCATTTTATATCTGTACATTACTTTTTAGTCATTTTTCTAATAAAATTTCTTGGCCCCAGATTTTTTTTTTTATAAACGAAACCTTTGTGGTTGTCTTTGTGCCTAAATCATGTGCTGTGCTGTGCTGTGCTGTGCTGTGTGTCTGTGTGTGTTGTGTGTGTCTGTGTGTTTATGTGTGTGTATGTCTGTGTGTGTCTCCGTGTGTGTGCTGTGTGTGTGTATGTCTGTGTTTGTGTGTGTGTCTGTGTGTGCTTGTCTGTGTGTGTGTCTCTGTGTTTGTGTGTGTGTGTGTCTCTGTGTTTGTGTGTGTGTGTCTGTGTG
>JANHMN010000142.1:0-7500 GCA_030674055.1 Rhabdomys pumilio | reverse complement strand
TAGAAACTCTAAGAGAAGCACACTCCTGGCTCCCTCTGCTCATCTGCTGGCTCCAGAAGAGCCGCTGTAAACACGTCTTTTAGCATTGTCTTCTGGAACCTTCCGTAGTCTTCCTGGCTCCTGTCACCTCTGTGGGTAGCAACATGAGAATTCCTCAGTATCAAGATCTTAGCTCAAGGGGTCCCTTTAGTGGCAGTGCTGATGGTGGTGATGATGATGGTGAAGCTGATAGCAGTAAGGAAGGAGCTGGACATTTATTGAGTTCTTACTCTGTGATAGATACTGTCCCATCTTCTGTAGGAATTCACTCAGTGCTTTTGGGAGTATGGTCTTTGGGTTACCCTAACACCTGCATGAGATGCAAATTAAACTATGCAGATTCTCAGGTCCCACCTGGCCATAGACCTACAGAATCTGATGCTAAGAGTGGGGTCTCTGTATGATGTGGACATCATAATTGCTTGGTCCTGGGCATCACTATGGCAACCCAGCTAAGCTCCCTCTCGGCTGTTCACAGAGGGGGCACTGCAGTCTCTGTTTTATAGACAGAAAAGTGAGGCTGAGAGAAGGGAGTCTTGGTGACCAAAATCACACAGCTGGCTAAGGGGGCTGAAAGAATCCATCCCTTTCTGGCCTCAAACCAGCCTACAACTCCCTGCTTGCTGTGTTTGGGGCAAAGTGCATCCTGCATCATTTCAGTTGCAGAAGAACTCAGTAGGATTGACAGCTTGCCTGCCATCATTCTGTGTTGGCCTGGCCTGAGCACAGAAGAGTATGCAACCTTGTTCTTGGATTCTCCTGAGTAGATTCCATAAGGTCTATTCTACTTATGAACAAAATTCTCTCTAACAGCACTGGATGCCTCTCCAGGGGTTAAATTACCCCATTTTGGAATACACAGCCACCCCTCCCCAGGACGGAAGGACACATAGGGATCCCGACCCCCACTCACTAAGCCTATAGCATATTGACTGTTGGGTAGCCCTGGGTGAGTGACTTCTGTTCTCACCTCATGTTGCTTCCCCTTGCCTTGCCTTGCTTGTAAAATAGGAAGGGGCAGGATAGGGTCCTGGCATCTCATCCACCCTCCCTGGAAGAATGCTCTCATTTATAGTAACTGGGGGACTCCTGCTCAATCCATCCATCCATCCATCCATCCACCCATCCATCCATTTGTCCATCCATCATCCATCTGTCCATCTGTCCATCCACCACCCATCCATTTGTTCACTAATTTATCAATATGCTCGCTCACTTTCTGAATCAGAAAGCATCGACTGGCTTTCGTCCCACAATTGTTAATTTTCTTCTGCGGTGTCCAGGCTCCTGCGCGTGTGTGTTTAGGTGCTGCTGTGAACGCATTATTTCCAGATCAGCACTTGAGGAAAGCAGGTCACCCATAGCATGACTGGTGAGCCTTATCTAATTAACTGTCGGCCTTAAAGAACAAAAGAGGCGATGACCCCCACGAAAAAGGAACCTCTGCCTCCAACCTGCCTCTGCCCCAAGAGTCGTTAATGCTTTTCCATCTCCAACGTCCTGTTTGAAGAGCAAGTTCTTTCTGCTGTGTTTCTTTTCTCTTGTGGTTTGGCTTTCCCTCATTTTTTTGCTTGTTATTGGCTGTGAGTAGCTAATAATATCAAATGGAAAATTCTAGAAATAAATCATATATCTTACATTGCAAGCCATCTGAGTGGTGAGGTGAACTGTGCTCTGCCTGGATGTGGATCCTCCCTCTTGCTTGGCATAGTGGCATCGTCCCTGTGCCTACAATTAGTGTTTATATCGTCTTGGTTGACTCATCTGCTACTGTGTGTAGAAGGAGGGCCGGCCACTTCCTCTCTGCTCTACGCCTCTTAAATCTCAGTATGGTCTCTGATCTGCCAGTGCAGCTCATTTATGAATCAACTTTATCATCAGAGACGTGTTTGGGTGGGGAGAAGGTGTCTCGTGGGTGCTCTCTCAAGACATGGAGGACGTGGCCCACGGGTTGACACAGGTCTGGGGAGTCCCTCATCCTGCTGCTTAACCACCAGAGCAATTGAGTAGCCGATTTGTGAGTCGCTCAGAAGTCTTTGGTATCTTGAAACTTTCTCTGCCTGTTGGAGAAAACTGGAAAATAAAGTTAAGAATCCGTACGTGCTAGGTTGGTACCGATGACATACGGAGAGAGCCCTGTAAGCCTCAATGTCGCTTGGATCTGTCAAATATTTGGTGGACGAATTAACCAGCAGCCCAAATGCCTCCTTCCTTTTCTCTATTGACAAAGGTTTAGGGGAGCTTGGGAAACATCTGGTTGAGGGGACAGGACAGTTCACTGGATCTTTGATAACTTAGCCCCTGACCCTCTTGTCTCTGTCCCCAAGTACAGGAATCACAGGGATCTCGGCTGCTCACTATATCCAGTCTTCTATGGGGCTGGAGAATCAAACCTCACATGCTTCCATGTGCTAAACCTGCAATCGGTAAACTGAGCCACACACTCGGCCTCGTGGCAGGAGTTTTGAAAGCAGATCAGAAGAGCCAACTCGGTCAGTTCATTACCATCCTCGGTTCTTGAGTATTATTGTCTAGAAATGGCGGTCAGACAGGACCTTGGGTCTGGCGTGAAGGTTTGGATGACGCTGAGGATCTAGGACAAGTAGATGTTCAACTAATAGCAATGTTTTCCCTGCAACGCCACTGTGGTCGGCTCTTCCTCCATGTGCACGCATCTCATTGGTGGAAGCGGAGTGAAGAGCGGGGGAGAGACGGTGCCTGTGTGCCGGCTGCAGTTTCAAAGTTCCACTGTGGACCCCATAGTGAATGTCATCTGCCACCAGTGAAAGCAAGTTCATAGTGAACTCCCACCATACCCTTGGCACATATCCCAATCTGCAGTCAACAAGAAGTGGCAGCTTCCCCACCCAGCCTTTCATCCCCACAGCGAATTCCCCGAAAACGGGGGGTGTGTATATAATTATCAGAGATGTCTATCTTGACTTTAAAACAAACCGTCAGCTCCAGCCCTAGTCATCTCCGAGGAGTGGCAGCCGAGGAGGGAGTCGGGGGTTGTGCTGACACGTCACGGGTGATTAGAAGATGCATACAACTCCGTGCTCCGGGAGAGCGTGCTGCATTAAAAAAAAAAACCGGAGGCAGGGTTTAATAGTGCAGGTTATGTTTTTAATTACCTCAGCAAATGAGCCATTCTTGAGCTTGAGTGGAGTTATTGGAGAAGCCACCCACAGCATTCCCAGGCTGCCTGCGGGGCACCAGAGTTTCCGAGACGAGTGAGCTTGACAGTGTGTCCTCTTCCCAGGAAAACCCTCCCCGACCTCCCACTTATCTGTCAGATTATTAGAGGCAGGTTCATGGGCACAGAGGCTAGAGATGGACTGATTGGGTCTGAAGTCGGTGTCGCCGGTTATTAGCAGTGTGATGTTGGACGAGATTGCTGCCACGGGTCCCACCTGTGTCTATATTTATGCTGTTGCTGCAGCTTTGGTGTCTCGGAACTAGTTTCATGGTAGCTGTGGCTAGCTAAGATTCATTCTTGAGCAGTGTATGAGGCATGCTGGGCTCTTTATTAAAAGGGAAGGCTTACAGGGATACACACACATAGTCTCTCTCCTTTCTCTCTCTCTCTCTCTCTCTCTCTCTCTCTCTCTCACACACACACACACACACAGACACACACACAGACACACACACACAGAGACACATGGACACACACAGACACACACACACACAGACACACAGAGAGAGTCTCTCTCTCACACACACACAGACACACACAGAGAGACACATACAGAGACACACACAGAGAGACACACATACACAGACACACATACACACACAGACACAGAGTCTCTCTCTCTCACATACACACAGACGCACACACACACACACACACACACACTGAACTTTACACTCACCTAGAAGACATTTTAATCAGGTGGGGTGGAACACACATATAATCCCAGCACATATGAGGCAGATGCAGGAGGCTTGCCACAAGTTCAAAGCCAACCTGGTTTATAAAATGAGTCACAGCTTTGCCTGGGATAGAGAGATTCTGTCACAGAACAAAGTATCACAGACATTTAGTCCCATTTTATTGACAGGAACACTTTAGCCTGAGACGAGGTAACAGGTGCATACGACACAAGTGGTACAGGAAATACCCTGAAATGGATGGGGGACAACTTAGTGTCCCCATGCACTCTGATGGGTGCCTGTAGTGACAAAGTTCATGGAAAAAGACAGCTGGAAATGACGACACACAAGGGAGGTGCTGTGAGCTGCCTGTGGCTGTGCTGGCCTTAGTTAAGGTTTTGCTGCTGAGAAGAAACACTGTGACCCAAACAACTCTTATAAAGGACAACATTTAATTGGGGGCTGGCTTACAAGTTCAGAGGTTCAGTCCATTATCATCAGTGAACATGGCAGCATCCAGGCAGACATGGTACAGAAGGAGCTGAGAGTTCTACATCTTCATATGAAGACTGCTAGTGGAAGGCTGGCCTCCAGAGAGCTAGGATGAAGATCTTAAAGCCCACGCCCACAGTGACACACCTACTCCAACAAGGCCACAAGTCTTCCAACAGGGCCACACCTTCTCCAATAAGGACACACCTCCAACAAGACCACACCTAGTCCAACAAGACCACACCCACTCAAAGGCCACACCTCCTCCAACAAGGCCACACCTCCTAATAGTGCCACTCCCTGGGCCAAGCATTCAAACTAGCACACTGGGCATCCGCTAGTTATCTTCACACTCTGATTCTGACCAAGTCTGTCACCTTACCTACGACACTCCCTTTTATCACCCATGAAGTGAGAACAGGAAAAGCTCCTTCAGGATGATGGTGATCTTCTGTGAACCTGGAGACAATTAGAATCACAGTGGACATAAGTCTCTGGGCAAGTCTGGGAGAGGACGCCTAGACTAGGTTAATTGAGAGAGAAGACCCTCCCTAAATGTGGACAGCACCAGGGGGGTGGAGTCCCAGGCGGAACAAAAAGGAGCTGAGCCCCAGCGCTGGTCGGTCTGCTTCCTGACTGCAGATACAATGTAGCATCCGCAGCCTTTCTCCTCCCTGCCGCCCCCTTCCCCCCATGATGGAGTTCATCCTCAAACTGTGGCCCGAGTAGGAGGCCTTCAGTTGTTTTGGTTAAGTACTTTGTCAAAGCAATGAGAGATCTAAATAGTACATTCCTTAGTGGGTGTGGGGAGAAAATGTGAGGACAGAGTGTGTGACAGAGTGTGAGGACATCCTGGGTGAGAAGAGCCTTCATAGGACGCCCCACCTTCTTGCAACCATCCTCCCAGAGCGTGCAGGGCCAAGTCTCTGTCGCTGAAGTCACACAGAGTCAGTTTCACCCCTGAGAGATGGAGTGTATGCTTTCAGCTTTTTAAAAGTGCTCACTGTCTTAATTTTAATTTATTTTAATTAATCAATTAATTTATAGCTCGACCACAGTTTTCCCTACCTCGTCTCCTCTTGGTTCTTCCCACCCACCTCCTCTTACCTCCCCTACCCCCATCTACCCCTTCTCTGTTTCTCTTCAGAAGAGGGGAGGCCTCCCATGGATATCCACCGGCCTTGGCATTTCAAGTTGCAATATGACTAGATGCATCTTCTCCGAGGCTAGAAGAGATAGCCCAGTAGGGGATTATTTGTTTTAAAACAAATCTCATGCAGCCCAGGCTGGCCATGAATTTTGTATGTAACCAATTATGTCCTTAAACTTCTTTCTGTCTCCCTCTTCCAAATGCTAGGATCACAGACCTGCGACACCACGCCTGATCTTTGTGGCTTCAAGCTTCCTGCATGCCAGGCAAGCGTCCTCCTGACTGAGCTTTGGCTCCAGTCCCAAGGTGTTCACCTTTTCTCCTTTAAATGTATTTTTATTGGCATTTGAAGAAAGGCATTCCATGCTGACATTTGCAGAGCGCTTACGTCTTTGGATGCCACGCGCCCCGAATGCCCTGCTTGTCTCTGCTCCTCTGTCCTTTTCCGTGTGGGAGGGAAAACATGAACTATCTGTTGGGCTCAGAAAGGTGGTTATCTCCTCTTTCCTCATTCAGCTGGCAGGACACGCTTCTGACTCCAAGGCTCTCGCCTAGGCTCACAAGGGAAGACACACACCAGTGTGTCTTCACCAGTTCTGGGTGGTTTCTGGTTTTGTATCACATGCTGTGACCTTCTTAACAAGTCATCCTGGCTAACATAAGTGGCCATGTGGAGTGGCAGAGTCTGGGGACCTGGAATTCAGGCCCTGGCAGAGTGGGGTGGTTTGTCTCTACTCTCAAGACCTTGGTCTGGATTGGAAGAAGCTAGGGCCCGGTTTGCACGCTCCTGATGGGCGACCCTGAGCTAAGCTTGCAGCTGCTGCTTGGTTTATGTGAGAAGCTCCTTGGGGTCTCTCAGCTTGGCTGGCTTGGCCTTCCTCATAGTGCGTAAGATGGGTGAACAACATTTAAGGTGAACAAGGTAGGAAAAGGGGGGGAGGGGCAACATGGAAAGGAGAGGGGAGAAGAAGGGGGAGGGAGAAAGGAGAGGGGTAGAGGGGAGGCTGGTTCTCTTGGTTCTCTTTTATGAACTTGAATCCTTGAAAACACACACACACACACACACACACACACACACACACACACACACAGAGAGAGAGAGAGAGAGAGAGAGAGAGAGAGAGAGAGAGAGAGCTGGAAATGGAAACTAAAGTTTGCCACATTCTCCCATGACTCTCAGCAGCAATAGAACACTAATGTCCCCTAGAACAGCCGGCTTTGCTTTGAGATAACCAATTGGCAGGCAGTTCTGGGTGTTTTCACAAGAAATTGCTTCAGGGTGGTACCCCAGAGGTCAGTGACTGCAGAGGTCAGAAGGAACAGGTGAAAGACAAACTCATGGTGTGCCAGTGGCCCCAGTCCTGCCAGAGAGGACATCTTCCCTGGTTGCGCTCAGTGTAGAAGAGGGAAGACCCAGAAACCTATCATCAACTTGAAGTCACACTTCCACTGGGAAAGAGGGAAGATGGGCGCTCACACCAGGTGCAGAGAGCTCACATCAGCAGGGGAACTCACACCAGGAATGTGGGTCACACCAGGTATGGGGCACTGCCACTTGGCAGGGAAACTCATATAAATTCCCACCAGGCATGGGGAGATTACATCAGCTGGTGGAGCTCTCACCAAGTGTTGGGGGGCTCATACCAGGCTTGGAGAGATATCAGGTACTGGGAGCTTTTTCCAGCTGGTGTTACACCAGATAAAGGAATCTCACCTCAGGTATGAATAATTCACCCCAGGTATAGGGAGCTAACACAGATATTAAGAGCTAATATAGGATTTTGGGAGCTGTCACCAAGTGTGGGGAGCTAGCACCAGTTATATATATATATAAAGCTAGCACCAGGTGTGGGGAGCTAGCACCAGGTGTGAGGAGCTAGCACCAGGTGTGGGGAGCTAGCACCAGGTGTGAGGAGCTAGCACCAGGTGTGAAGAGCTAG
>JANHMN010000141.1:12500-27500 GCA_030674055.1 Rhabdomys pumilio | reverse complement strand
GCACCTTTGGGACGACCGGGTTAAAGATGTGGACTCCCAGAAGCACATTTGCAGGTTCTATCCTGTGTTCTGGGATAGCTTGATACTTGCTGACGCCTGAGATGTGAGACTTGCCTCTCCTCCTGTTGTTGTAGCTGGAGAACCCCAACCACAACCTCTGGGCATGCGCACCAGCGCTCTCATATCCGAAGATGGGCATGCGCACCAGCGCCCTCATATATGAAGCTGGGCATGCGCACCAGAGCCCTTACATCTAAAGCGGGGATATGTGCACCAGTGTCCTCATATCTGAAGCCTTTCTCTGGCTTTAAAAAGGAGGGACTTCCCCTGTCCAGTGTCCACTAACCCCACCCCACACTGTTCATTTCCAGCTGTCTGAGGGCTCCTGCTTTGTCAAACACACTGACTGACAGCTGTTGTTAGACCTGCAAGAAAGCTGTTCAATGGGACATTTCCATTCCATCTCTACAGATGTAGGCATGGAGGTGAGGGGCTACAGAGGCTAGATTCGAGTTTACAGAGCCTGAGCTAGCCTGGTGAACTGCTGAGCTAGCCTGGTGAGCTGTACGGCTACATCATTTTCTCCCCGGAGTTAAGCTCTGGTCTTCTCTTCCAAGGCCAGTGATGTACTGGACTTCAGATTCACTTCCTCTGTCTCCCCATCCTGGTGTGGAGTGGCCAGGCCTCCAGAGTTCCTACCAAGGCTTAGCTGCGGAGGGGAAAGGGGCCGCTGCACAGCCCTGCCTCTCTAGAAGTTGCATCGAGGACAGCGTGTGATTTCGTGGGGAGTGAGAGGGGGAGTCAGAGTCCTGCATGCTTATTCCTGGATTGGTATTCAGACCCGGGTCCCAGCCTTCTACTTAATGCAACCCAAGTAAATTCCAGGTTAGGCTTGTCTGCGCGTGTGGCTACGTTATTGTTGCACAGAATTCCCCTCTTCAGATTGCTGAAGTAAAAAGGGAAGAAAACCCCATAACTGTGTATTCCTGTTCGTCAAAGGCCACATTCTCTGAGAACAACCTGACCCCCAACCCCTGAACCACCCCCTCCTGCAAAGCCCCGTGCAGAGCAGGACAGGCTCTGCTTTCAAATCAGCTCCCTGCAATCCCAGACTGGGCTCTTGATCAGGCTCTCTCCAGTCTTTGGGGAACATGAGAAGAATAATGTTGAGAGCGTCCTCAGGAAGGCACATTTATTCATTGTAAAGCGCACTCCCAGATCCCGCCACCCTAATTCTCAGCTGCCTTTATGCTCTTCATGAAGCCGCTGCTCAGAAATTTATAAAATGTCTTATTTGGCAAAACAGAAACCAAAACATGCTGAGTCAGTCAGTCAGTCAGCCTGTCTGTTTGTCCATCCATTGGTCAGTCTGTCCGTCTCTCTGCCTGCCTGCCTGTCTGTCTGTCCATCCATCCATTGGTCATTCAGTCTGTCTTTTTGTCAATTTGTCAGTCAGTCACTCTTTCTGCCCACTGGTCTGTCAGTCTGTCTGTCTGCCTGCTTGTCAGTGTGTCAGTCTATCTGCCTGCCTGTCAATCTGTCAGTTTGTCAGTCAGACTGGCTGGTTGCCTGACTGTCTGTCTGTCAATCTGTCTATCTGTTTGTCTGCCTGTCTGTCAGTCAGTCTATCTGTCTGCCTGTCTACCTGTCTGCCTGTCTGCCGGTCTTTCAGTCTATCAGTCTTGTCTGCCTCCCTACCTGTCTGTCAGTCTGTCAGTCAGTCTGGTTGGTTGGCTGCCAGTCTGTCTGTCAGTCAATCAGCAGTTTTTCTTTCTCCTCTTCCCTCCCTCCCTCTCGCTTTTACATGTATCCTTACATGTACATACATGCATCATATACATGTATGTCATATATACATACATCATAGTGTCATCACAGTGTCACTATCCATCCTAAATACATCATACATGCATGCATGAAGTTTTAACTGACAATGATGTTGAGGTAGCCACGAGTCACTAACTTGGTGTCAGGGTCTTGGGGAAGAGGGAGCATCACACTCTCCAATGCTACGGGGTCTGCTCGTGGGTTAGTGTTGCTCTCTGCTGATTTGGTGCCATTTGGTCCTGGGTAACAGTGATAATGGTAAGAGCTGCAGCAATGGAGATACACCCTTGGGATGTCTGTGCCAAACATGCTTAACACTTCCCCTGCCAACTGCATTTGACCTCTGCAGTCTCATGAGAGCTGTGACTGTTGCCACGGACTGTATCCAGGGCTGAGGACAAAAAGGCAGCTCTCTTACCATCGACAATGGGGCTGGGCTTGGGGACAAGAGAGGCTATGATGACATCCTGGGCTGTGGTACCACAGCGGTGTCTCATCAGCCTTACTTTTGAGCCTTTGAGCTTCTTCATCAGGAAAATAAGATTAGAAACTAGCTGGTGAGGGCTGGAGAGACTGCCCAGCAGTTAGGAGCACTGACTGCTCTTCTGGAGGTCCTGAATTCAGTTCCCAGCAACCACATAGTGGCTCACAACCATCTGTAATGGGATCCGATGTCTTCTTCTGGTGTGTCTGAAGACACCTACAGTGTACTCATATAAATAAATAATTTATATTTTTATATAAATATAATTATGTAAATAATATATAAATAAATATATACATAAAAGAACACATTGATGTCTTTTATATATACATATATATGAACGCATTGATGTCACATATATATATATATATATATATATATATGTATACACACACACACACACACACACACACACACACATTGATGTCTTTCAGGGGATTTGAATTCACTTCCTAGCATCCACATGGTGACCCGCAACTGTCTAATTCCAGTTCCAGGGGATCCAACACCCTCCTCTGGCCTCCAAGGGCACCAGGCACACCCATGGTACAAGGATATATGTGTAGACAAAACACCGGTACATAATTCCCTTTTTAACTCGGAAAAAAAATCCCCTAGCTGGTGGATTTTTCCTGAAGCCCAGTACTTACTTAGAAGACAGACACAGGGGATCATGAGTTTGAGGCCAGCCTGGGAGACTTGGCAAGAGTCTGTCACAAGCAAGGAAACAGAGTTTGGGCTGTGGGTGGGGGATAAAGTTATGTGAAAAACTGTGTTGTCTGTTTCAGCCACAGTGTTTGCCTGATGGGCATAATGTTTTATTTTATTTTTCTAGGCAAAGCCTCTAGCTCTCTCAAAGAGAGGAAGTCAGCTGAGGAGTCTGAAGGGTCTGGATCGAATCCTGGTTACCTCTCTCTTGGCTGTGAAACCCTAGAGAGATTGGCTTCTTTCTGACTGTGTGCCTACTAACAGTTACTGTTGAACGGAGAACTCCAATTCCCTCCTTGCTGACACTGCCCTCTGACCGCCATGTCTGGATTTTGTATTTCTGGTTCACCCCTCCTGGACAGGCTCACCACAGTCATGTGTGACTCGGAGTCTCTGCCCTAAGCCTGATAGAACTATTTCCCTCCATCACTGTGATACCAGCCAAGATGTTGTGCCAACCCCAACCAAGGGAGCCCCGATGGGCTGTAGAGGAGCCTTCATGGACACTGAGTCAAACTCCATTTCCTTTGGCACAGGGATCTCTGCCCGCCTGGGCCAGGTGCCAGGCCAGAGTGCAGCTGGCAAGAGCTGCCACGGCTGCACCTGCTCCTTGTGCTCTCAGTGTGCAGCCATGCATGGAGTCGGCCTTCTGCTGCCAGAGCCCGGGACTGCCCACTCTGAAGCCCATTGTGCAAATAGGCAGACTGAAGCTTGGGTTGATAAGGCCACCTGTGAATGTTGCCAGCATCTGAGGCTGGACTCTTGAGTCTCTCTTAGATCTTCCCTTTGAAGGCTCCAGCTTTCTCTTAATTTTTAGCAACTAAAGTATCATTTGGAGCAACTAAAGTATCACTAGGAGAACCTAACCATGAGCCTGGGAGATGGCTCAATCATAAAGTTCTTGGGCAAGCATGAGGACCCAAGTTCAACCCCCAGAATGGCTGTAAAAAAAGAATGGGTGTGGCAGAGTGTACTGTAAACTTCAGAGCTGGGCGGGTGAAAACAGGAGGGGGCCTCCCTGGCCATCCAGTCTAGTCTAATTGGTGGGCTTCAGACCAGCAAGACTCCATGTCTCAACCAAATAAGGTGGATCTGGGCTGACGTGCTCTCCTTTAATCCCACCACCCAGAAAGCAGAGATGAAAGGATCTCTGTGGATTTGAGGCCAGTCTGGGCTACAAATAAGACTTGTCTCACTCAACAAACACCCAACCAATCAGAGTACACACACAAAAAAAACCACTATAAGACATCTGAGGAGTAGATGATATGTTACCTGAGGTTGCCTTCTGACCTACACCACACATGTGCACACACACACACACACACACACACACACAATCACACACACTCACACATAGACACATATACATATACAGACTCACACATGCACAATATACATGTATACATGCACACGTGCATGCACATGCACTCACACATACATATATACACACTCACAATCACACATACTCACATATGCACACATATGCATATACACACTCATATATGTACCATACACGTGCACCTATGCACACACATACACTCACACATACATATATGCACTCACACTTACATATATAATACACATATATGCACTGATACATACATGCTCATACACGCATTCACACATACATACACATACACACATTCACACATACATACACATACACACATATACATACAATCACACACATATATACACACACTCACACATGTACATATATGAATACACATACACTGACGTATACATATGCACAACACATGCACATACACACCTATACATACACACAATATAAAAACACACATACACATATTCACAATATATTCACACATATACACACATATACACACATACACACATACACACACACACACACATACGTCAACTACATACAGCACTAAGTGTGTGGGACCAGGAGGTTGGGTTTCAGATGTGCACATGGGACTGCCTTGGTGGTGTCCCTGTCTCCCTTTTGGGATCTGCCAATGGAAGAATGCCACGATTTAGCACTAGAGACACCAGGCTGGCCATTCCTTTAAAATAAGCTTGATTTGACTGAGGACACTCTTTCCTACCTGCAGATAGTGTTTGAGTCCACGTAGTAGGTGCATCTTTGGTTTTGCTTGGCATGGCCATGCATCACTCAGTGGCAGGGACACACTGAGAAGTGTATCACCACCAGGCATCCTCACCCTGTGAGAGCATCACAGAGTGTGAGTGCGTGAAATAAGTCAGCTGTGAGGTCATGGGTGCCCAGGTCTTCTAGATCACCACATCATGAGCCATCTGTGGTTAAATGAAGTATCTGGAGCATGGGAATGGAAGGACCTGGCTGTCTCAGGTGTCGCCTTACCATGCTCTCCCTTCGCCCACCGGTGGTATACATCTGCGCTCAAGGAGAGCTTCTGGGCTTGTGGCCTCCCTGACTTCCTGCCAGGTCCCAGGACGTGGCCACCTAGTTGCTTTCCAAAGCACAGTGGCCACTTGGAGTGGTCCTGTTAGGTTTGAGCAGTCTTGCAGGATGTGCGATGCAGCTATCCCGTGTCCTCAGGGCTGGGCAGCTCCTGGGCTACAGGGTCCTGCACAGCCTGGGAGACATATGGGGTATCAGCCTTACAACCATGTCAGTGGCCTGGGAGGCAGGGGTCCTGGCAACCAACCAGCTAAAGACACCTGTCTTCCTGTTAAAGGCTAAAGCTGGAGTCTTCCCAGAGCCCCTGCCAACTCCATCCCTCTGTGTTCTGCCTTATGCTCTGCTTCTTGATATTTGAAGCCAAAAATAAGGAGGTTTCCCGCCCCCCCCCCGCCTTTGCTATTCAAACATTTGACATTGTCTGTTGAAGCACAAGGCTCTCGGCGCCATAAATTCTGTTGCAGACCTGCAAAAGCATCTCAAAGAACTCAATGCCGGTGCCTTGACTCTAGAGTCTTTGTCTTCTCCCTTCCTGAGGGAGATCAGGTGGCAGGCACCCTTCCTCCTGCTGAAGATGGACCACACAGGGCCCCGGGCTACATACAAACATGGTGACCACAATCCAAGATGGTTAGAATCCACATGGACGAGAAAACACAGGCTAGGAATCTTAGAGCTGCAGAGATCTCCTGTCTGGGGCCCACTTTACAAGGGGGGGGGGGTATTCTGTCTGTCTGTCTGTCTGTCTGTCTGTCTGTCTGTCTGTCACCACAGTGCCCTCCACCACCACCACACCATGAGACTGCTTTACACTCTTCCAGAGTCCTGGTGCCAGTTCCCCATTCATCCTCTTGAGCATCCGTTTCTCCTTTGCTCACTGTCTTCCTCCCCTCTCTCCCTCCTCCCCTTCCCTCCTCCCCTCTTCCTCTCCTTCCCCCTTTTCCACCATCCCTCCCTTCTTTCTCTCTTTCTGTTAAAGCTAATTTAGTCTTACTTTCCATGGTACCTTTAGGTATGTGTGTGTGTGTGTGTGCCACACCAACACACTGATCTGACGTGTCAGGACCCATGACTAACCTGATGTCCTCCAGCTTGATCGCTTCTTTGTGTTCTCTCACAATCCTCTGTACAGCTATTGGGAGTACTCAGTGGGTGATTGTCAACCACAGTTGCCCTACTGTGTGCAGAAGAACAGAATTGAGCCCTCTCATCCAGCTGCACTGTTAATCCATTTACTGTCACATGGACACACACACCCTGCCCAGTGAGCATGTCAGTGTGCAGTAGAAGTGTGGGAGCATGTGTGTGTAAATGGAGCATGTGTGTGTGTGAGTGAAACACATGTGTGCGAGTGGAGCATGTGTGTGTGTGTAGAGCATGTGTGTGTGAGTGGAGCATGTATGTGTGTCATGTGTGTGTGTGTGAGTGGAGCATGTGTGTGTGTCGTGTGTGTGTGTGTGCGTGGAACATGTGTGTGTGTGTGTGAATGAGTGGAACATGTGTATATAAGTGGAGCATGTGTGTGAGTGGAACACGTGTGTGAGTAGCATGTGTGTGAACAGAGCATGTGTGTCTTTGCGTTTGGAGCATGTGTGTGTATGAGTGGAGCATGTGTGTGAGTGGAACATGTGTGGGTGAATGAGTAGAAAATGTGTGTGTATGTGTTTGTGTATGAGATGTGTATGTGTGAGTGGAGCATGTGTGTGTGAGTGGAACATGTGTGTGCAAGTGGAACATGTGTTTGAGTGGAACATATGTGTGTGTGTAGCACGTGTGTGTGAGTAGAGCATGTATGTATTTGTGTTTGGAGCATGTGTGTGTGTGAGTGGGGCATTGTGTTAGTGGAACATGTGTGGGTGAATGAGTGGAAGATGTGTGTGTGTGTGTGTGTGTGTGTGTGTGTGACATGTGTGTGTGAATGGAAGTTATTACATGTGCTGGCTCCTTGGGGCTTCTGGAACTCACAGAAATCAGTCAGAGGACAGTGGCACCAGTTCCCATGGCTTCCTGTCTCCATGACAACTTGACCAGCACCTGTATACCCGCACTCCACTTCTGGGTGTGAAGCGAGACAGTCAGGTGAGTGGGAAGTGGATCAAAGAATGTGCACTTTTCTGTCTGTGCACATACATGTTTGTGTGTGTTTGTAGGTGAGTGTGCATGTGTGTGCTGGTACATGGGCCCATGTCTATGGGTACATATGGATGTGTATGTGGTGGTGCAGAGGTGTATCCCATTGTGTGCTGGCATATTTGTGCACGTGTGTGTGTGTGTGTGTGTGTGTGTGTGTGTGTTTCATTTAAGAATTCAGAGCAAACCAGGCAGTGGTGGCACACGCCTTTAATCCCAGCACTTGGGAGGCAGAGGCAGGCAGATTTCTGAGTTCGAGGCCAGCCTGGTCTACAGAGTGAGTTCCAGGACAGCCAGGGCTACACAGTGAAACCTTGTCTCGAAAAAACCAAAAAAAAAAAAAAAAAAAAAAAAAGAATCCAGAGCAATAGGGTGGATAGCGAGGAAGTCGCTGCCCCTTCCGCTGCCTAGCGTGGTTTAAAATACTACCCAACACCTTTTTCCCTAGGTGTTCAAACGAGGGTTCTGGGAACCATCTCAGGTCTTCACTCTCCCAAGGCAAGCTTCTTCCCTACTGAGCCAGTGCCTTAGACTGCACCTCAGCCTGTAGCCTGCAGCATCTCAAATTAAGATATTGGTGAATGTTTACCGAAAGCCCATCCTCCGTCACTAGGTCCTGGAGTAGTGACGATACAATGGTAAATATGAGGGGGAGGCTGCTCCATGCATACATTCCAGCCCACTCATTCATTCATTCATTCATTCACTCATTCACTCATTCATTTACTCATTCATTAGGTTTTTGCTCCTGCCCCAGTGTTTGTGATAGACACCTAGGCCACCATCACAAATGACACAGGCTGTTTATCCATCCTTGGTAGGTGGCCCCTGAGCACCCACTGTGTGCTGTGGTCCCAGAGCACCCACTGTGTGTTGTGGCCCCTGAGTACCCACTGTGTGTTGTGTCCCCCGATCACCCACTGTGTGTTGTGGCCCCCGAGTACCCACTGTGTGTTGGTCCAGCTCACCCTTCCCTCCTCCCATACCTGCTCACACATATCATACTGGTCTCCAGCTGGGGACACAGAAGGCAGACACAGCCTCTGTTCTTGAGTATTTCGCAAAGTCATTCCTGTAGAGGAATAAGAGTGAGTGAGGGGGCTTTGGAGAATGGAGGTATGAAGAGAGAGAGAGACCCTGCAGTGGTGGAGAGAGAGGTTCTGCTCCACCCCCACCTAGGAGCCATCAACACCAGGAAGCATGAGGGGCAAGCTGCATCCCCCAGCTACCTGGGGCTAGACCTCAGTGCATTCCTCACAGGCAGATTTCCTTGTCCCTCCATGTCCAGTGGCCATGAGTGAGGGTTTACAAGGACCTAGGCTTCTGGGGAAGGACAGCCCTGTACCCCTCCCTGGTTGTCCTCTCTGACCCAGGGCAGCTCTTCTCTCCCTGAGCGGTTGTGCCACAGTGTGAGGCAGGGCTGTTTCCACTTGGAAGATGCTGTCAGGGCAGATACCCTCCATCAACCCCCTGAGCATCCTGGAATTGACATCTGGCCGAGGGGCCTGTGCATCTCAGTCAGGCTTGTCGGCAGTCTGCCTCTAGATTGCTGCACATATCCAGTCAGGCCGAGTGCCTCCCTGGTGACAGCACTTTGTGGCCTGCACTCCTGCAGGGCTCTGGCTCTGGGCCACCTCTTGAGGATTCCACAGTTTACCACTCTTGCTGGAGACAGAACCAACTTGTAGTGAATCAAGGTGCTGTTCATTATAGAGAGGGGAGGGGGCAGGAAGAGGAGGGAAAGAAGAAGGAGGAAGAAGAAGAAGAAGAGGAGGAGGAGGAAGAGGAGGAAGGGGGGAAGAAGGGGGGGCTGCAACCTTCCATAAAATAGGCTTTTAGACTTTCAGCCAGAGGGGGTGGTTTGCAGTGAACAGTGTACCTCTTACGGGAAGCCAGCCGGAGATGACCCCTCAGACACAGTTTGCAGCCAAAATCTTTAGATCCAAAGTCTTTATTTATTCCAGCCATCTGGGACTTCACTCGGGGATTTGGGGACCCAAGTATAGCCCCGAGCGTTTAAACTACAGGGCTTTTAAAAGCAAAAACCACATCCTGGTGTCTCTCTTGGCAGCTGCAGCTACGTAAACAGGCTGTTTAACAGGAGCTAAGTTAGCTGGGGCATCTTGGCCCTGAGTCCTAGAATAGAATTGGGTAATTTTCCATGGGATTCTCCATCAAAGAGAACAAATTAAGCCTGAAATGGCCCCAGCAAGAATACAAGAAGAGCACAAATCTAACCCCGTGGCAGAATTTCTGCTATTTGCTTAAAGGCCACTTGGGTTCCAGCCCTGGGAGAGAGATTGTCTAGAGCAGAGGCCAATGAGGGCACCAGGCTGAGCTGCAGCCAGGGTCAGTCAGTGATTCAGTCAAACCCACGCATACTCCCTGCCGGTCCCTCCCTCCCCCTTGTCCCTCTGTCTATCTGTATTCACTGAGTATTTTTGTCTTCCTGGACACCGTAGCTTACCAACAAGCAGAGGCAAAAGTCCCCACCCTCGTGAATCCTACAGCACTGGAGAGAGGGAACAAATTATAAATTACCCAGCTGCTGGGCACGGTGACACACCCCTGTCACCCCAGCCTGTGAGAGGCTGAGGCAGGAAGATCTAAAGCTATCCTGGGATACAGCAAAGCAACCTAATGAGACCTTGTCTGCAAACAAAGAGAAAAAAAAGACACGGGGCGTAGTTCAGTGTGCAGGAGATCACACAGGATGTGAGAGGCCGTGGATTTCATGCCCGGCGCAACATTAAAGAGACGGACTCAAAATAGTAAGCGCTGGCCTCAAAGAGTATACGCAGTGTGCACTGCGGCGTGCAAAGCGAATGAAACTGAGCTGTTGGAGCAAGACACGTGGCACTTGTCCTTCTGGGGTCAGAGTCACTGGGACACAGAGAGGGTGGCCAGGCCGGGGCAGTGGGACTGAAAGATACTATTTAGTTCTTAAGGAGTATTCATTAGCGAGACAAAGGCAGGGTGGAGCCACGGGGTCAGGAGTGAGACCCCAAATGTGCACACCCCGGGGCAGGCAGCTGCACACATGCCCTGTAGCTGCTGTGGTCAATTCTGCGAGCCGGCAGGATGCGCTAAAAGAAACCTCTACAGGTCCTGAAAGAAAACTCTACAGCCGAGCCTTGTGGAGGAGGAAGACGCCGGAAGCAACCTACTCTCGCCTCAGAATACAGAACTTGCTGGAGCTGGTTTTCCTGGCCTGCTATAGTAACCAGCCACACCGGAGGACAGTAACAAGAGCCTGCAAGAATGGAGCGGATGCCATGGGCAGGAGCCAGGGAGACGGATGGCAAGACCTTGCGGAAGAAGCCTCTGCTTGGGTTTATTAAGTGCTGTTCTTCCATGACGCACGAGGCTGACTCGTGTAAGGAAATAAAATCAAGGGAGAAATACATCTCCGGGCTGCTCACTGCCGGAGGCTACATGTCTGGATACAAATGCCTGTTAAGCGGCAAGGGCGGAGAGACAGCGATGTTCTGAAAATTGCTTGCGACTTCGGTGGCAGTAACTGTACTTCTGAGACTCCTCCTTCATGAGCTAATCCTAACAAAGAAATAAGAGCTTTATGGATGGAGGCAGGTTCACTGTCTTGTCACTTACAAGGGGTTAAGAATGAAGCCGTATCCTGTACCATTCTGGTCAGTGGAATATTATGTTGCTGTTAAAATGAATGACCACAGAGCGCGCACGTCAGCCTGGATGCAGCTTATGCCAGCTGAGTGCACTAGAGGTCACTCGCACTCACGCATGAGAAGACAGACTCACGGACTGGAGGAGCCAAAGGGTCATCCACTTAGCTTTAGAGCACAGAAGAGGTCGGTGCTTTCTCGTATAACAAATCCAACAGTTTCTGCTGTGTCCGCACTCTTTTCTCTTTATGAGTCTTTGAGGAAATGTATGTGTTTCCAATAGAAACTCACTTAGGGGTTGTGTGAGTGTCCGTGTGTGTGTCTATGTGTGTGTGTGTGTGTGTGTGTGTGTGTATTTAAATGTGTGTGTCAGTGCATGAATGTATATGTTTCCAATAGAAACTCACTTGAAGGTGTGTGAGTGTGTGTGTATGTGTATGTGTGTATCTAAATGTGTGTGCCTATGTGTGCACATGTGTGTCTATGTGTCTATGTATGTATCTAAATGTGTATGTGCATGTTTGTGTGTTTATGCATGTTTATATCTATGTGCATATGTATGTTTGTGTGTATATGTGTCTCTGTGTGTCTCTGTGTGTCTCTGTGTGTCTCTGTGTGTCTCTGTGTGTCTTTATGTTTATCCCTGTGTGCATATGTATTCTTATGTATGTGTCAGTATGTCTCTCTGTACGTACATGTGTATTTATGTGTGTGTAAAATGTGTTTTGAGGAACAGTTGCCTATTCAGGTGGGGTTTTGCCTGTCTGGGGCTCAGCACAGGGATGTTCTATGACCCTCTGCTTCTAGCTAATCACAAACTCCTATGCAGCCATCAAAACTTGCCCACGAGTCACCTCCTTTTGGTCTGATGCATTGCACAGTGAGCATCTCAGTGACTTTTCCTGTCAGAGGGACACACCCGTGACCATGCAGGTGTTGTCCTTCTTCACGGCTCATGTCATTCCACAAGGAGAGTTCCACATGCAACCGTCGAGGT
This sequence comes from Rhabdomys pumilio, assembly GCA_030674055.1. Taxonomy (NCBI): domain Eukaryota; kingdom Metazoa; phylum Chordata; class Mammalia; order Rodentia; family Muridae; genus Rhabdomys; species Rhabdomys pumilio. Next base: position 15,300 of record JANHMN010000141.1, on the reverse strand, counting down.
CGAGGTTTCTTATGGTGTGGAAGTCATCCGTGGCTCCTGTTGTTGCTGTTACTGCTGCTGCTGCTGCTGTTGTTGCTGCTGCTGTTGTTTCTACTACTGTTGTTGTTGCTGCTGTTGTTGCTGCTATTGTTGCTGTTGTTGTTGCTGTTGTTATTGCTGCTGTTGTTGCTGTTGTTATTGCTGCTGTTGTTGCTGCTGTTGTTGTTGCTGCTGCTGTTGTTTTGATCCATACAGGAGAGCGAATGAAGGCACACTCCCACACATACATTCTCATCTTGCTGGGCATTCACTGTACCTAGTCCACAGACTAGAACAAAGCCCTGTGATGCTTGTCTCCTTCTGGGATGGGTGTGGACGAACAGCCAGGATTTCTCTTCAGGGGCTTCAGCTGGGATGGCAGCCCTGCAGGGAAGGCTCAGCTTCAGATAGTCATTGTCTGTAACCTCTTGTGCCTCCCTGGCGGCTCATACACAGTGACTAGCTGGGTTCAAACTCAGGTTGCTGTGGGCAGATATAGAACAAAGACCATCTCAGCACTAGGCCACTTCAGGAGAGGGTCGAGGACTGACTTGGGACTCCATCAGGCTCCCTTCCTCTCTGCCATCATGACCTTTCCTGTCCTGGTTGGAGAAGCTTCCCCAAGGACATGACCTGCTAAAACTTCAGTCCCAGGAACTGGTGGGGGTTGAATGAGTAAGTGGGACACACACACATACACACACACACACACACACACACACTCACACACACACACACCTATCACCCTGTGGCAGCTCTCAGCCTCTCTAAATGGAGATCTGTATGAAAGGGCTCCCATCTCTGCCTCTGTCACCTCAGTGTTTGGAAGATGCTAGGGACTGCTGGGTACCTGGGATCCCTCCGAGAAGAGATTTAGTTGAGAGACAGGTGGGCTTCCTGCATCCTCATCTCAGACCTACAGGCAAGCGCTCCGTCAGCTGTGGCCCTGCTTGCCGGACTTCAGAAGGACCTGGAAGAAGTGGAGAGTCTCTCTCTATTCTCCTCCCCAAAAGCCCTTCAGTGCTGCTTGCTGCTAGACAAACAGTGACTCGGAATACAGCCAAGACTGATATTATTAAAGAAAGATCTGTGCAGAAACGCTTTGCAGGCCTGGTGACAGGCCTCTGCAGGCCTGGGGTTGTGCGGGGTAAGCACAAATTGGTCTGGCAATTACTAGGACTGGAAGTCCCCCTGGCCCACGCTCAGCTTGCTGCGGGGGCTGCTCCAGCTACAGCAAAGGTGGTGGAAGACACTCAAGCCTTGGGACAACCTGCAGGCTGATTCCCAGCCAGAGCCTTAGAGCATTGTGGGCGAATGACTGCCCTGGGAAATGGGGCTCCTCCAGGCTCAAGGCTGTCCAATGAAACTTCAGCTGCAGCTTCTGCTTTTCACCCACAGGCACCTGACTGCCAATACTCCATCCAGATTTCACTCCACTAAGTCTCAGTTCACAAGGAAAGGGTCAATCCCAAACCCCGCCCCTTGCCAGCTGTGTGATCTTGAGTAAGACACTCACCCTCTCTGAACCTCATCTATTTCCCTCCCCACCCCCATAAAGCAGAGCTCATTAAGCTTGTCCTTAGAAGTTGTTAAGATATTATGGGATGGGGAGATGGTAAAGTGCTTGCAATGAGAGTGTACAGACTTAAGTTCTGGTTCCCAGAATCCGTGGGTGATTCTGGCCACACACAGGAGCACATGTTCTTTTCATAGAGAATTAGGAAGGTCCTTGGGCTGGCAGGCCATTCTAGCTAAGTCAGTGATTTCCTGTGAGAGACCCTATCTCAAGAAATAAGGAGGGAGCCGGGCAGTGGTGGCGCACACCTTTAATCCCAGCACTTGGGAGGCAGAGGCAGGTGGATTTCTGAGTTCGAGGCCAGCCTGCTCTATAGTGAGTCCCAGGACAGCCAGGGCTACACAGAGAAACCCTGTTTTGAAAAACAAAAACAAAAACAAAACAAAACAAACAAACAAACAAAAAAACAAAAGAGAGAAAGAAAGAAAGAAAGAAAGAAAGAAAGAAAGAAAGAAGGAGGGTGACAGAGCCCTTGGCCTCCACACACAGCTTCCAGCTTCCAATATGGCCGAGGAGGCCTCTCCTGCCCTTATTCCCAGCTGACCCAGTTACTTTCCCACCAACCTTTATTTTTGGATGAGTGCCACACGCCAGCAGTCTCCACTGCACAGGAGACACATGTTCTGCGAGGTTTATCTGAAAAGTGCAGAAGAGCCTGAGAAATAAACACATATCACCCAAGACAAACACCTGCGCTCCACTCTGTCCCCTGTGGCACAAACAGCAGCCTTCCCCCCCACCCCCCAGTCAGGTTCTAGGGTGTCCGTGAGCCTTTTCCTGTGTAGGGGGATGTTCGGTTTTTATTTCATTTTATATCTGTACATTACTTTTTAGTCATTTTTCTAATAAAATTTCTTGGCCCCAGATTTTTTTTTTTATAAACGAAACCTTTGTGGTTGTCTTTGTGCCTAAATCATGTGCTGTGCTGTGCTGTGCTGTGCTGTGTGTCTGTGTGTGTTGTGTGTGTCTGTGTGTTTATGTGTGTGTATGTCTGTGTGTGTCTCCGTGTGTGTGCTGTGTGTGTGTATGTCTGTGTTTGTGTGTGTGTCTGTGTGTGCTTGTCTGTGTGTGTGTCTCTGTGTTTGTGTGTGTGTGTGTCTCTGTGTTTGTGTGTGTGTGTCTGTGTGTGTGCTCATATGTTCCAGGCACATGTGTGTGTGTCTGTCTGTGTGTGTGCTGTGTGTGTCTCTGTGTGTGTTTGTATAT
>JANHMN010000141.1:0-7500 GCA_030674055.1 Rhabdomys pumilio | reverse complement strand
GCATTGTCTTCTGGAACCTTCCGTAGTCTTCCTGGCTCCTGTCACCTCTGTGGGTAGCAACATGAGAATTCCTCAGTATCAAGATCTTAGCTCAAGGGGTCCCTTTAGTGGCAGTGCTGATGGTGGTGATGATGATGGTGAAGCTGATAGCAGTAAGGAAGGAGCTGGACATTTATTGAGTTCTTACTCTGTGATAGATACTGTCCCATCTTCTGTAGGAATTCACTCAGTGCTTTTGGGAGTATGGTCTTTGGGTTACCCTAACACCTGCATGAGATGCAAATTAAACTATGCAGATTCTCAGGTCCCACCTGGCCATAGACCTACAGAATCTGATGCTAAGAGTGGGGTCTCTGTATGATGTGGACATCATAATTGCTTGGTCCTGGGCATCACTATGGCAACCCAGCTAAGCTCCCTCTCGGCTGTTCACAGAGGGGGCACTGCAGTCTCTGTTTTATAGACAGAAAAGTGAGGCTGAGAGAAGGGAGTCTTGGTGACCAAAATCACACAGCTGGCTAAGGGGGCTGAAAGAATCCATCCCTTTCTGGCCTCAAACCAGCCTACAACTCCCTGCTTGCTGTGTTTGGGGCAAAGTGCATCCTGCATCATTTCAGTTGCAGAAGAACTCAGTAGGATTGACAGCTTGCCTGCCATCATTCTGTGTTGGCCTGGCCTGAGCACAGAAGAGTATGCAACCTTGTTCTTGGATTCTCCTGAGTAGATTCCATAAGGTCTATTCTACTTATGAACAAAATTCTCTCTAACAGCACTGGATGCCTCTCCAGGGGTTAAATTACCCCATTTTGGAATACACAGCCACCCCTCCCCAGGACGGAAGGACACATAGGGATCCCGACCCCCACTCACTAAGCCTATAGCATATTGACTGTTGGGTAGCCCTGGGTGAGTGACTTCTGTTCTCACCTCATGTTGCTTCCCCTTGCCTTGCCTTGCTTGTAAAATAGGAAGGGGCAGGATAGGGTCCTGGCATCTCATCCACCCTCCCTGGAAGAATGCTCTCATTTATAGTAACTGGGGGACTCCTGCTCAATCCATCCATCCATCCATCCATCCACCCATCCATCCATTTGTCCATCCATCATCCATCTGTCCATCTGTCCATCCACCACCCATCCATTTGTTCACTAATTTATCAATATGCTCGCTCACTTTCTGAATCAGAAAGCATCGACTGGCTTTCGTCCCACAATTGTTAATTTTCTTCTGCGGTGTCCAGGCTCCTGCGCGTGTGTGTTTAGGTGCTGCTGTGAACGCATTATTTCCAGATCAGCACTTGAGGAAAGCAGGTCACCCATAGCATGACTGGTGAGCCTTATCTAATTAACTGTCGGCCTTAAAGAACAAAAGAGGCGATGACCCCCACGAAAAAGGAACCTCTGCCTCCAACCTGCCTCTGCCCCAAGAGTCGTTAATGCTTTTCCATCTCCAACGTCCTGTTTGAAGAGCAAGTTCTTTCTGCTGTGTTTCTTTTCTCTTGTGGTTTGGCTTTCCCTCATTTTTTTGCTTGTTATTGGCTGTGAGTAGCTAATAATATCAAATGGAAAATTCTAGAAATAAATCATATATCTTACATTGCAAGCCATCTGAGTGGTGAGGTGAACTGTGCTCTGCCTGGATGTGGATCCTCCCTCTTGCTTGGCATAGTGGCATCGTCCCTGTGCCTACAATTAGTGTTTATATCGTCTTGGTTGACTCATCTGCTACTGTGTGTAGAAGGAGGGCCGGCCACTTCCTCTCTGCTCTACGCCTCTTAAATCTCAGTATGGTCTCTGATCTGCCAGTGCAGCTCATTTATGAATCAACTTTATCATCAGAGACGTGTTTGGGTGGGGAGAAGGTGTCTCGTGGGTGCTCTCTCAAGACATGGAGGACGTGGCCCACGGGTTGACACAGGTCTGGGGAGTCCCTCATCCTGCTGCTTAACCACCAGAGCAATTGAGTAGCCGATTTGTGAGTCGCTCAGAAGTCTTTGGTATCTTGAAACTTTCTCTGCCTGTTGGAGAAAACTGGAAAATAAAGTTAAGAATCCGTACGTGCTAGGTTGGTACCGATGACATACGGAGAGAGCCCTGTAAGCCTCAATGTCGCTTGGATCTGTCAAATATTTGGTGGACGAATTAACCAGCAGCCCAAATGCCTCCTTCCTTTTCTCTATTGACAAAGGTTTAGGGGAGCTTGGGAAACATCTGGTTGAGGGGACAGGACAGTTCACTGGATCTTTGATAACTTAGCCCCTGACCCTCTTGTCTCTGTCCCCAAGTACAGGAATCACAGGGATCTCGGCTGCTCACTATATCCAGTCTTCTATGGGGCTGGAGAATCAAACCTCACATGCTTCCATGTGCTAAACCTGCAATCGGTAAACTGAGCCACACACTCGGCCTCGTGGCAGGAGTTTTGAAAGCAGATCAGAAGAGCCAACTCGGTCAGTTCATTACCATCCTCGGTTCTTGAGTATTATTGTCTAGAAATGGCGGTCAGACAGGACCTTGGGTCTGGCGTGAAGGTTTGGATGACGCTGAGGATCTAGGACAAGTAGATGTTCAACTAATAGCAATGTTTTCCCTGCAACGCCACTGTGGTCGGCTCTTCCTCCATGTGCACGCATCTCATTGGTGGAAGCGGAGTGAAGAGCGGGGGAGAGACGGTGCCTGTGTGCCGGCTGCAGTTTCAAAGTTCCACTGTGGACCCCATAGTGAATGTCATCTGCCACCAGTGAAAGCAAGTTCATAGTGAACTCCCACCATACCCTTGGCACATATCCCAATCTGCAGTCAACAAGAAGTGGCAGCTTCCCCACCCAGCCTTTCATCCCCACAGCGAATTCCCCGAAAACGGGGGGTGTGTATATAATTATCAGAGATGTCTATCTTGACTTTAAAACAAACCGTCAGCTCCAGCCCTAGTCATCTCCGAGGAGTGGCAGCCGAGGAGGGAGTCGGGGGTTGTGCTGACACGTCACGGGTGATTAGAAGATGCATACAACTCCGTGCTCCGGGAGAGCGTGCTGCATTAAAAAAAAAAACCGGAGGCAGGGTTTAATAGTGCAGGTTATGTTTTTAATTACCTCAGCAAATGAGCCATTCTTGAGCTTGAGTGGAGTTATTGGAGAAGCCACCCACAGCATTCCCAGGCTGCCTGCGGGGCACCAGAGTTTCCGAGACGAGTGAGCTTGACAGTGTGTCCTCTTCCCAGGAAAACCCTCCCCGACCTCCCACTTATCTGTCAGATTATTAGAGGCAGGTTCATGGGCACAGAGGCTAGAGATGGACTGATTGGGTCTGAAGTCGGTGTCGCCGGTTATTAGCAGTGTGATGTTGGACGAGATTGCTGCCACGGGTCCCACCTGTGTCTATATTTATGCTGTTGCTGCAGCTTTGGTGTCTCGGAACTAGTTTCATGGTAGCTGTGGCTAGCTAAGATTCATTCTTGAGCAGTGTATGAGGCATGCTGGGCTCTTTATTAAAAGGGAAGGCTTACAGGGATACACACACATAGTCTCTCTCCTTTCTCTCTCTCTCTCTCTCTCTCTCTCTCTCTCTCTCACACACACACACACACACAGACACACACACAGACACACACACACAGAGACACATGGACACACACAGACACACACACACACAGACACACAGAGAGAGTCTCTCTCTCACACACACACAGACACACACAGAGAGACACATACAGAGACACACACAGAGAGACACACATACACAGACACACATACACACACAGACACAGAGTCTCTCTCTCTCACATACACACAGACGCACACACACACACACACACACACACACTGAACTTTACACTCACCTAGAAGACATTTTAATCAGGTGGGGTGGAACACACATATAATCCCAGCACATATGAGGCAGATGCAGGAGGCTTGCCACAAGTTCAAAGCCAACCTGGTTTATAAAATGAGTCACAGCTTTGCCTGGGATAGAGAGATTCTGTCACAGAACAAAGTATCACAGACATTTAGTCCCATTTTATTGACAGGAACACTTTAGCCTGAGACGAGGTAACAGGTGCATACGACACAAGTGGTACAGGAAATACCCTGAAATGGATGGGGGACAACTTAGTGTCCCCATGCACTCTGATGGGTGCCTGTAGTGACAAAGTTCATGGAAAAAGACAGCTGGAAATGACGACACACAAGGGAGGTGCTGTGAGCTGCCTGTGGCTGTGCTGGCCTTAGTTAAGGTTTTGCTGCTGAGAAGAAACACTGTGACCCAAACAACTCTTATAAAGGACAACATTTAATTGGGGGCTGGCTTACAAGTTCAGAGGTTCAGTCCATTATCATCAGTGAACATGGCAGCATCCAGGCAGACATGGTACAGAAGGAGCTGAGAGTTCTACATCTTCATATGAAGACTGCTAGTGGAAGGCTGGCCTCCAGAGAGCTAGGATGAAGATCTTAAAGCCCACGCCCACAGTGACACACCTACTCCAACAAGGCCACAAGTCTTCCAACAGGGCCACACCTTCTCCAATAAGGACACACCTCCAACAAGACCACACCTAGTCCAACAAGACCACACCCACTCAAAGGCCACACCTCCTCCAACAAGGCCACACCTCCTAATAGTGCCACTCCCTGGGCCAAGCATTCAAACTAGCACACTGGGCATCCGCTAGTTATCTTCACACTCTGATTCTGACCAAGTCTGTCACCTTACCTACGACACTCCCTTTTATCACCCATGAAGTGAGAACAGGAAAAGCTCCTTCAGGATGATGGTGATCTTCTGTGAACCTGGAGACAATTAGAATCACAGTGGACATAAGTCTCTGGGCAAGTCTGGGAGAGGACGCCTAGACTAGGTTAATTGAGAGAGAAGACCCTCCCTAAATGTGGACAGCACCAGGGGGGTGGAGTCCCAGGCGGAACAAAAAGGAGCTGAGCCCCAGCGCTGGTCGGTCTGCTTCCTGACTGCAGATACAATGTAGCATCCGCAGCCTTTCTCCTCCCTGCCGCCCCCTTCCCCCCATGATGGAGTTCATCCTCAAACTGTGGCCCGAGTAGGAGGCCTTCAGTTGTTTTGGTTAAGTACTTTGTCAAAGCAATGAGAGATCTAAATAGTACATTCCTTAGTGGGTGTGGGGAGAAAATGTGAGGACAGAGTGTGTGACAGAGTGTGAGGACATCCTGGGTGAGAAGAGCCTTCATAGGACGCCCCACCTTCTTGCAACCATCCTCCCAGAGCGTGCAGGGCCAAGTCTCTGTCGCTGAAGTCACACAGAGTCAGTTTCACCCCTGAGAGATGGAGTGTATGCTTTCAGCTTTTTAAAAGTGCTCACTGTCTTAATTTTAATTTATTTTAATTAATCAATTAATTTATAGCTCGACCACAGTTTTCCCTACCTCGTCTCCTCTTGGTTCTTCCCACCCACCTCCTCTTACCTCCCCTACCCCCATCTACCCCTTCTCTGTTTCTCTTCAGAAGAGGGGAGGCCTCCCATGGATATCCACCGGCCTTGGCATTTCAAGTTGCAATATGACTAGATGCATCTTCTCCGAGGCTAGAAGAGATAGCCCAGTAGGGGATTATTTGTTTTAAAACAAATCTCATGCAGCCCAGGCTGGCCATGAATTTTGTATGTAACCAATTATGTCCTTAAACTTCTTTCTGTCTCCCTCTTCCAAATGCTAGGATCACAGACCTGCGACACCACGCCTGATCTTTGTGGCTTCAAGCTTCCTGCATGCCAGGCAAGCGTCCTCCTGACTGAGCTTTGGCTCCAGTCCCAAGGTGTTCACCTTTTCTCCTTTAAATGTATTTTTATTGGCATTTGAAGAAAGGCATTCCATGCTGACATTTGCAGAGCGCTTACGTCTTTGGATGCCACGCGCCCCGAATGCCCTGCTTGTCTCTGCTCCTCTGTCCTTTTCCGTGTGGGAGGGAAAACATGAACTATCTGTTGGGCTCAGAAAGGTGGTTATCTCCTCTTTCCTCATTCAGCTGGCAGGACACGCTTCTGACTCCAAGGCTCTCGCCTAGGCTCACAAGGGAAGACACACACCAGTGTGTCTTCACCAGTTCTGGGTGGTTTCTGGTTTTGTATCACATGCTGTGACCTTCTTAACAAGTCATCCTGGCTAACATAAGTGGCCATGTGGAGTGGCAGAGTCTGGGGACCTGGAATTCAGGCCCTGGCAGAGTGGGGTGGTTTGTCTCTACTCTCAAGACCTTGGTCTGGATTGGAAGAAGCTAGGGCCCGGTTTGCACGCTCCTGATGGGCGACCCTGAGCTAAGCTTGCAGCTGCTGCTTGGTTTATGTGAGAAGCTCCTTGGGGTCTCTCAGCTTGGCTGGCTTGGCCTTCCTCATAGTGCGTAAGATGGGTGAACAACATTTAAGGTGAACAAGGTAGGAAAAGGGGGGGAGGGGCAACATGGAAAGGAGAGGGGAGAAGAAGGGGGAGGGAGAAAGGAGAGGGGTAGAGGGGAGGCTGGTTCTCTTGGTTCTCTTTTATGAACTTGAATCCTTGAAAACACACACACACACACACACACACACACACACACACACACACACAGAGAGAGAGAGAGAGAGAGAGAGAGAGAGAGAGAGAGAGAGAGCTGGAAATGGAAACTAAAGTTTGCCACATTCTCCCATGACTCTCAGCAGCAATAGAACACTAATGTCCCCTAGAACAGCCGGCTTTGCTTTGAGATAACCAATTGGCAGGCAGTTCTGGGTGTTTTCACAAGAAATTGCTTCAGGGTGGTACCCCAGAGGTCAGTGACTGCAGAGGTCAGAAGGAACAGGTGAAAGACAAACTCATGGTGTGCCAGTGGCCCCAGTCCTGCCAGAGAGGACATCTTCCCTGGTTGCGCTCAGTGTAGAAGAGGGAAGACCCAGAAACCTATCATCAACTTGAAGTCACACTTCCACTGGGAAAGAGGGAAGATGGGCGCTCACACCAGGTGCAGAGAGCTCACATCAGCAGGGGAACTCACACCAGGAATGTGGGTCACACCAGGTATGGGGCACTGCCACTTGGCAGGGAAACTCATATAAATTCCCACCAGGCATGGGGAGATTACATCAGCTGGTGGAGCTCTCACCAAGTGTTGGGGGGCTCATACCAGGCTTGGAGAGATATCAGGTACTGGGAGCTTTTTCCAGCTGGTGTTACACCAGATAAAGGAATCTCACCTCAGGTATGAATAATTCACCCCAGGTATAGGGAGCTAACACAGATATTAAGAGCTAATATAGGATTTTGGGAGCTGTCACCAAGTGTGGGGAGCTAGCACCAGTTATATATATATATAAAGCTAGCACCAGGTGTGGGGAGCTAGCACCAGGTATGAGGAGCTAGCACCAGGTGTGGGGAGCTAGCATCAGGTGTGAGGAGCTAGCACCAGGTGTGGGGAGCTAGCACCAGGTGTGAGGAGCTAGCACCAGGTGTGGGGAGCTAGCACCAGGTGTGAGGAGCTAGCACCAGGTGTGAAGAGCTAG
>JANHMN010000140.1:0-33380 GCA_030674055.1 Rhabdomys pumilio | reverse complement strand
TCCCAGCTGTCTTCACCTGTCCTAGTCTGTGCTGGACAGGCCTTGAGGAAGGTGTGGATTGTGGGTGGGTAGGTAGAGCTTGGTGTGGGAGAAGAGCAGGAAAGAACCGGTGGTTTTGGGAGGGTCTTAGAGAGGGGAGGTGTTTGAGGATGGACCTGACAATGTGCTGACGAAACTCGGGTGGGTTTGACTGAGTCAGACTTGGGTTGTATTTATTTCTTAGTTCACTACTATTTTTATGTACATGAGTGTTTGCCTTCATGTAAATCTGTACACTGAAGTGAAAACTTACGGGTTCTTTGGAAAGTCATTTGGGGCAAACATGTGAAGGAGTGTTTTCCTGAAGTGGACACAGGTGTGAAAGGCTAAGTCAGACTTGTGAAAGAATGTTTCACTGAAGCAGACACAGGAGAAAGGATGTTCTGCTAAAACAAGCATGTAAAAGGACATATGATGAAGGATTCTTTGCTAACAACACACATGTATTGGTCCACCTTACGTTGCATAGTTAAGCTGCACTTGTCAGGACACCAAAAAACTTGTGGTGTATTGCAGTTCCTTGCCGCTTCCATGTACTCGCTGATAGGCAGAGTGATGTCAGCTGAGATGGACTCACATGCTGAGGCAAGGCTGGTGGAGGACATGTGATGTTTGGAGGGTATAAATAGGACTCGACAGACAATGGCTGTGGCTGAGCTTGGCCTGCTTATAGAGGTGTGCAGTGCCTGTCTTTGATGAGCTTCACTTTGCTGAGAGAGGCATAGTTGAGAACTTCTCCTGGTGTCCCTCTGGGTCCTTTCTACTGACTTGTTCCAAGGCTGAGGCCTGGCTGTCTCTGCTAGATAGTACCACCACTACTGGTTTGCTATTCTGACTCTACTGAACTAGACTGCTGTTGTGTCTGTGAGGTGTTTGCAAATAGATCGAGCTGAACTGCAGATTTCCAGACAACACAGACCGGAGTTGCTTCAAAGAATCATTTCTAAACAGGTCCACTTCCCCCTGTATCCTTTCTTTTCCACTACCTCTGGTGGGTGGAGGGCTAAAAGGGAGGTTAAAGTGTTTAAGAACCAAAATTAAAAGTAGGATTTGAAAAAATCCTAAAGTTAAAGTACACAATGTTTGTACAGTGCCCACGGAGACCAAAAAAGGGTGTCAAGCTCCCCTGAAACTAGTTACAGATGGTTGTCAGTCTCCACATGGATCCTGGGAATTGAACCCTGGTCCTTTGGAAGAACACCCAATGCTCTTAACTGTTCAGCCATTTCTCTAGCCCCTAGACTTGTACTTTAGAACTACCAAAGATAGCACTAGGGTAGATAGCTTACAGCTGCCAGTTACAGGAGGACAGTTGGGTTAGGCCAAGAAGGTGTCTTCCCAGCCATTGTCGTGGACCATCTGGAGACACTCTGCAACAGGTAAAGTGAATATGTACTATAGACAAAAGGCCCAAGGCAAATGTGATGGTTTGAATATGCCTGGCCCAGGGAGTGGCACTGTTAGGGGGTGTGGTCTTGTAGGGGTAGGTTTGGCCTTTTTGGAGGAAGTGTGTCATTGTGGGGGTGGGCATCGAGATCCTTTTCTAACCAGTCTTCTAGTGGCCTTCAGATGAAGATGTAGAATTCTTAGTTCTGCCTGCACCATGCCTGCCTGGATACAGCCATGCTCTCACCTTGATAATGGATTGAACCTCTGAGCCTGTAAGCCAGCCCCAATTAAATGTTGTCCTTATAAGAGTTGCCTTGGTCTTTGTGTCTGTTCACAGCAGTAAAACCCTAACTAAAACAGCAAGAGTTCATGATAATACTTATATAGAGTTCTAAACCAGTCTGGTTAAGAAAAGATGAGGTTGTGTTTGTTGGAATTGAGGCCATGTATGTAAGGGGTTTTTAGGCCTGCAGAATTCTGCTTGGACTTAGTTACACAGTGTGTTTCTTGAGGATTTGTAAGCTGCACACCTCTGCTGCAGAAACAGGCCTTGAGTTGTCCATATCTCTGGGCTCTATCTAGGTGGTCACCAAAACTTTCAAGAGAAACACAAGAGTGCCCGGAAACTGATCTTTGGGGCTTTTCCTGGGTCTTTCTGGTAAGTCAGCCTGAACCATTCCAACCCGATGAGCATTGCTCTCGTTTACAAAGCAGTGGCTCATCTTGGCAATTGCAGGCAATCTTCTTGGTCTGGGGATTTTCCTTCTACCACTTACAACCCCAGCAGAGCAGGGCTTTCTGGACTCTGGATGGAGCTTAGCAGTTTGAAAGCTCTGTGGGCTCCTGAGGTTACCACCAGACCACTGGGTGTCAGAAAGTTGCCTGTGATGGGATAATGAATTCTTCCTTGGTACGTGCATGCCATGGTGAACCTGTTCCTTCCCGTCCATCATAACCTGCAGCTCAGAGCAGATGCTCAGGGAAAGCTGGGATGGTTCCAGAGCAGTAGTTGGAGGGGACCTGGGGCTGGAGGCATAGAAGGAAGGGTTTCGGTTTCTTCCTTTCTTCTTTTAGTTGCTGTTCTTCTCTCTTCCTGAAGCTCACCTGTTGAAACACAGGTAAAGGAGCTGAGCTACTCGCTGCCCTGGCCTTGATACCTAGGGTCTGTAAGCAGGCAGAGACCATTATACATATTGTCCTCAGGGAAGTGCAGAGCATAGAGGGATGGGTTTTGCTACTAAGCTTGCAGCAACTCCAAGACCTCCCGTTTTGTTTTTCTGGTTTTTCTTACTTTTCTTTTTTTTTTTTTTTACTTATTGTTTTCTTTTCCTTTTTGAGACAGGGTTTCTTTCTGTAGCTTTAGCTATCCTAGAACTCTGTAGACCAGGCTGACTTGAGACTCACAGAGATACACCTGCCTCTGTCTCCCAAGTGCTGGGATCAAAGGTGTGAGCACCACCACTACCCAGTTCTCTCACCTTTTGTTGGCTTTGAGTCAAGGTCTCAGTATTTAGTTCTGTTGCCTAGAACTCGCCATATAGACCAGGCTGGCCTGGGTCTCACAAAGATTTGTCTGCCTCTGTCTCTTATTTATATGAGTACACTGCAGTTGTCTAGCTGTCTTCAGACACACACTAGAAGAGATCCCATTACAGATGGTTGTGAGCCACCATGTGGTTGCTGAGAATTGAACTCAGGACCTCTGGAAGAACAGTCAGTCCTCTTAACTGCTGAGACATCTCTCCAGCCCCTGCCTCTGTCTCTTAAGCGCTGGGATAAATGGTGTTTACTACTATACTTGACTCCAAACCCTGTCTTTGGGATGAGTCTTTGACTGGTGGGCCCTACTAAGTCCCAAGAGGAGACAGCCTAGGCTCAGCAGTTCTTACAGGCTTTGTGTTCGCCAAAAGGTTAACAGGGAAAAATTGAACCATGTTGTGAAGCTGATCTTGCCCATGTTGGATGTAGGCAAGACAGCCTTTCTATTCGGGCAGCAGTGGGGTGGACTGGGTTACAGAAGGCATTCTCTGTAGCAGCTATTATCACAGACCTATCACATGGTGCCGTTGAACAACAACAACAAAAAAGCCTAAGGCAAGATCCACCAAGGGCATTTGAGTTGAAAGGCATTGTGGTTCAAGAAGGGATGGGATTTTCCTTGTTGTGTGGGGCCTGTGTCTGGATAGTGCCCACTCAGCCTGACTCCTAGTAAGTACTCAGTAAATGTGAGTGAAGTTAGTAGCAGTGGCAGTGGTCCCAGGATTGGTCTTGAGTCTACAGTCTCAGGTGTCTTTGGAGGAGGTGGAGCCCTGTGAGTCAGGGCCTCATGGTGGTGTCTGACCCTGAGCCCTCTGTCCTGTGATTGGAATCTTGGGTAGCTGCTGAGTACAGCTGGACAAACAGGTCTGAGTCAGTGCCAGGCTGTGAAGAGAGGTGACTCTGGCTAAACAACTCCTGATTATCTTGTCACCTTCAGAAGTTCAAAGGGCCATGGGGAATCCTATGTGCTGGAGGAACACCTGGGTAGCAGATGCAGTAATGATGATGGTCCCTGACTCCACAGACTGTAGAGAACAAGGTGCAGCCACATCTGGGAAGCCCCTACCTGGAAGTAGTATGAGAAAGCTTGAGTTTATGGAAATAGACTACAGGGATCTCTCATACAGTTGTTAGATCCTCAGCATCTTTGATGTTAGCGTACATGGACACCCTGCCTCTACTTGGCTCTGGGAGACAAGGGCCTTGCTTGATTCCAACCACACCTATGGACCAAGTTCTGTCTGCACAGATAGGGAGTGCCCTTCGGATGGGCCTGGGTGAAGGTGTCCCCATGACTGGAGTCCAGTCACTTTAAGAACCAGGCCCCAGGGATGGGAATCTCTCCTTCCTCTCACTCCTTCCTCTTTGGGTGAATCATTTACCACCCAGGCCTGAGTCACTGGTCACACATTCCTGGACACCTGCCACACCTCAGAACATGACAGCTGAGTTTCAGGACTGGAGCAATGGCCAGATCCAAGGTCCAGAGCAAGGAAAAGGACTGGGTCAGTGCTTTTTGCATGCTTCCAGGACCACCTGCCTCTGAGGCCCCTCTCTGCAGGTAATTTTAAAGGGCTAGGCCGTGTCCATAGTTCAGCGGAGGTGCCTGTTGTGTTTAGTTCAGGCACTAGCAATTCCATGAACAAGAAAGTGACTGAGACCCAAAGAGCTCTAGTGTTCATGAGTGTCTGGCTTGCTTGGACCCATCTTTGCCTCCCTATGCCACTCAAGTGAGCCTGCTGGGTATAGGAAGGGAAGTCCCCTGAGCAGATCCAGCTCAACAGCTCTGTGTGTGCTAATAGTCTAGGTCTTAGGAATTGAAATTGGTACCACATCCTCGTGTAACCTCTGTTGTGTCTTCTTCCTTTGAGTTCCTAGGGCCTCTGTTTTCCAGCCCTAACTTGGAAAAATGTAGTGTTGGGCATGGGTTCAAATCACAGACATTGGGCAGGTAAATTCTTGTGCCTTGTGTTCCTAGCCTGTGACATGGGAGTGATGGGCTATGGATTCTGTGACTATCTCTCCCTTGGTATGAACCCAGATGCAATACCATCTCTTTCTTCCCTTGTGTGGAATACTCATGGTAAAGGATGAGGCCACAGAACCTAGGGTTGTAGCATGACAGAAAACCATGCTGTCATCGAGACCTGGGAAAGGTTCTCCTATGTCTACAGATTTCCCAGGGATCCTGGGAATGCAGAGTTGGATCTAGGACTACAGATTCCCCTCAATTCCTGTAAGACCTGCGTCAAGTCCCCGGACTCTCTGAGAATCTGTCCTGATGTGTGAAGTATAAATATGAAGTGAGCAGTGAAAGTGCTTGGCACGCAGGAGGACTCCAGGAGACAGGAGCCATGAGACACCGTTGTTTAGTTAGTACATGGGGCTGGACCTGCATTTGGTTCAAAGCCACCAGCTTACTATAGATCCCTTCACTTAAGAGCAAGATCCAGGCTGGGCAGTGGTGGTGCACACCTTTAATCCCAGCACTTGGGAGGCAGAGACAGGCGGATTTCTGAGTTTGAGGCCAGCCTGGTCTACAGAGTGAGTTCCAGGACAGCCAGGACTACACAGAGAAAACCCTGTCTCGAAAAACCAAAAAAAAAAAAAAAGAGCAAGATCCAGGAACTAGGGTCTGAGGGTACAGCCTAGTGGTAGAACTTTCACCTAGCATGCACACAGCTCTGAGTTTCAACCTTAGCACAGAGAGAGAGGGGGGGGAGGGAGAAAGAGGGAGAGAAGAGGGAGGGGTAGAGAGAGATGGGGGAATGAACGAGAACGCTAGTTACTCCTGGCACATTTCAGATTCTGGCTTACAGACATTTGCCTGGGAGGTAACGTGAACTGGTCTGCATATCCTGGCCATGGAGCAGAAGGTAGAACAGGACAGCTACATGCCTGGGACTGCAAACAGAGGATGCCAACACCTACCTGTCTTGGGTTTTTTTGAACGTCAGTCTCCAGATTACATGACTGAAGAGCACTAGGATTCAAACCCAGGTGTGTCTAAATCTGACGCTCCTAAACCAGCCAGCTTGAGTACCCATCGATCATTTCACCCTTCTCTGTTGTGCAGTTCTAAAGCTGCAGTATGCTCACAGTGTGCTTGATGGGGTCACTTGCCAATGTCAGCTTGTACTCCCAGCCTTTCTGTCAACCCCTGAGCCATTTTTAGGGTTCTTACCAGCAGGGGAGCAGAGAAGGCAGCATGGGGCTTGTAAGGAGCTTCTGTAAACTCTCCAGTGTTGGGCACCAAGTGTCTTGGCTTCTAGGAACTTCTTGCTGCCTCACCACAGGAGGAGGGGTGTGCCAGAACTGTAGGGAATGCTTCCCATGCACGTGGCCCTCAACTCCTGGCAGGAGCCAAACACTGTTGGGCTGCCACGTTGGCCCTCCTGGCCTGCAGCCCCTGGATGGATGTCCTGGCTGGTCCCTGGGGTGGGCCCCTCCCCAGGCAGCTGTGCTGTTCTCTTCGGGAAAGCACTGGCAGATGTTGTTGATTTAAATTGTTTCCTTATTATATTCTTCATTCAGGCTGGGGCTGCCTCTCATCAACCTAGATTCTAGATTGCATCACTAGGACCGCTTGTATAAGGAGCCAGGGAAAGCTTGGGGTTTAGGCTATGCTGGGCAAAGCCAGGGAGGGGCAGGTGGACAGCAGGAGTGGGTACCAAGTGATGGAATTTGTTCTGGTGCCTATGGGCTGGATCTGAGGACTAAGTCTCCCAGGACCCAGGAGCACAACTAGGACTGAGAGGTTCTCGTGTCCCCTTGTACCAGAGTTACCTGAAAGATGGATGAAGAGTGGCTTCCAAGGCCCCTGACAGAGCATCTCAACTGGAGCTGATTTGGTTAAGTCCCAAAACAACTTGTCACATCTGGAGTTATTCTACTCTGCAAGGTGCAGCTAAATGTGCCACTGTGCACAGGACAACTCACAAAGAAAATCCCTGTCCTGCAGAGCCCATGGTCCTGGCAGACCTGCTAGCAATCTTATTGGTGGCAGGCTAGTAGACATTGTGTGCTCACTTGTGTCTGGAAATGCCTGTCATGCTGGGCTTCACTTTTTTTTTTTTTTTTTGCTCAGAAGATTTAAATACCTAACTCTGCAAGTCTAATGTCCCCTGCTGAGTATGCCAGTGATGTACTGATGGACATTTATATTTACTCTGTGTGTGTGTGTGTTTGCATCATGTGTATTGGAGGGATAGAACTTAGGTTGCTAGGCTTGTGTACCAAGTGCCTTTTCCTGGTAAGCCTTTTTTTTTTTTTTTTTTTTTTTTTTTTTTTTTTTTGACTCCTAGTGAGAAAGTAAAGTGTTTTAGGTGACCCTAAGGTCACCCAGGAGCCTTATCGCAGGGACTGACCTGCCATATTATTCACTGAGGCTCACTTTTCTGCTTGCACCTTAGTACCAACTCTGGTGAAAGTCCCCCTGGGCTTCTTGATTCCTAGCAACCTATGCCTGGGAGGGAGCTCACATGGCAGCTTGTCACCTCTGTGGTGGAGATCTAGGGCCACCAAGATTCTAGGACCCTGTTGCACCTTGTAAGCAGTGATGCTGCTAGGTATCGAGATTGTTGCAGTGAGCTCCTTCCTGGGGACTATGAAGCCTGACTCTGGGGGACTCCTGATGGGACCATTGCATTTCTGTCAGAGAAACTGTTGGAAGTGGCTCACTTCAGCCTGAACTGCAACCCTCCCCACCCTCTGGGGCCTCTTTAATCTTGTTTATTGTAAACCAGAGAGGCAGTAGAGTGGCCTTTCCTTCCTCTTCAGTATCTGTTTACTCTCCTACTGGGGAACTGAAATGATAGTGCACTAGTCTCATGGCAGGCTGCTGCAGGGAGACCTGCTGTTCTGGGACTTCGTTCCACCCTCCTGAACATCAGTTTCTCTACACATAGAACAGGGATGGTATTTATACAGACCTCAGGACAGAGGAGACTTCTTTCAGTCCTGTGTTTGAACCATGAATCCCATAGAATTAGCTCAAGGTATGGGTGATGCTTTAATGCACTGGAAGGGCCAGAGAACAGACTAGATCCCACTCTGCCAACTCTGCCCTAGGCTTTAGGGAGAGGAGCCATGGTAACAGACAGATGTGGTCCCACTAACATGTGACGCTGCAGGCACTAGTTTGATGGTCTTCTCTACATTCCACTTGGGCTGGCAGTGAGGAAGGAGTCGCCACGACAGCCCTATGCAGTGGGCATGCCTTTCAGGCTTTCCTTGTAATCCTATTGCTGGAGGCTTTTCTTTCATCTTTACCTAGCTGACCTCAGCTTTGAAACCCTGCCTGTGGCATCAGTGTCCCCAGATTCTGTCCTACTCTGTAGAGTGCTCTTGTAGCCCTTCTTCAGGGATACTGGGCAGCCGCAAGCTGCTTCTTGTCTAACACATTTCCCACTCTGTTCGAGGACAATTTAAGAGGCTCATTCCACACCTGTAGCCTGAGCTGCTGCCTGCAGCCATTCTCCATGGGTACCTCACAGAGGTCTGCTTGACAGTTGGATGTAGGTCCAAGGGTCTTGCTAAACCAGTCTACATGACTGCATGGGGTAGGTAGAGCCAGTCAGGGAAACATACATACAGTGAGGTTCCTGTCAGATCCAGAAAAGATCCAGAAAGTCTGGAGCATCTGAGACCACTGTTTTGTGGGGCACTTACTCTATTTTAGGACAGTTCAAAAATAACTGCGTGCTGGCCACAGAGACCACAATGGGTAAAGGGCTTGCCCTGTTTCTCTGGGATTTGCACGTCTAATTGTATGTTTTAAAGCTAAAAGCAAAACCTGTCTCTTTAATTACCTGTCCCTGGCAGTAGCAGCAGGGATGCACACCCTAAAACCCCAAGCTGGGAGAGCTGACTGCCAGCCTTCCAGCCCTGATAGTGGATGCCCACATCATAGTATGTCCCAACTTGGCAGTGCCTCAGGAGTAAGCGTGGACCCGGACAACCTTGAATCAGATACTTGTGGCTCAGACGCCTTTGCTTGTAACCACCCATCCTAATTCCCCTTTCCTTTAAAGTTAACATTTTAATTAGTAGAACTACTCTTAGACAAAACAAAGTACCTCAACAACCCCTCACCTGCGGTTTTGTCAGGCTTGACTGAGCTATCCCTTTTCTTCTGGCTATTGTCCCTTCGTATCAGTCTGAATAAGCCAGGTGTCCAGGGAGTTGGCAGTTCAGAGTTCTGGTCTTCTCAGGGCTGGGATGATCTCTTTGAGGCTTGGTTTTTGCCATTTTTTTTTTAGTGAGTTATCTGGGGCTGAGAATGCTAAAGGTTTGTGATCTTACATTTGCTGTTGTCTAGCTTCCTCCGGAGCTGTGATATCAAGGCAGGGAGTGGGTTCCATGCTGTTTACATTTTAGCTAAATTTGTCTTTTCACACTTTCCTGCTTTCCCTGGTTATGGCCCACTGTGCTCCTGATGAATGGGGAGAGATGCTGGGTACTGCTATGCGTGGGCCTGTGGTGTCATTGCAGGCCCAGTCTCTGCTTCCTAGCACCTCCCAGCCCACTGAGGTGCTAGGAAGCAGATGGTGTGTGGTGACACTGAGCTCTCAGCATCCTTGATACGCTGGGGTCTTTCAGTGTCCGAGGGGCTTCTGCTCTTCCCCAGAGTGGCTGTTTTGTTTCAAGACAGTTTCTCTGTTTAATAGCCCTGCCTATCAATTTGTAGACTAGGCTGGCCTCAAACTCACAGAGATCCGCCTGCCTCTGCCTTCTGGTGACTGGGATTAAAGGCATGTGCTGCACCACACACAGAGTCAGAAAGACTTCTAGACTGAAGAGGATTTAGTTCCCTTTGCCTACACAGGCATTGTGAAAATTTACAACTGATATTAACAGTTCAATGAAAAAATAAGGAATTGGGCATTAATTCAGTGTTGAGTGCTTGCTTAACATGTGCAAAGCCTTAGGGTCAGTCCCTAGGACTAGCAGCAGTGAGAAGAGGAAAGAGGCTGAGAGGCAGTGCTGGAATGCTTGTCTGACACTCATAAGTTCCCGAGTCCATCCCTAGAGGGAAAAATGACACAGTATCTCTCTCTTGCCATCCTCATCTGTAGTCTCCAGACACCATGCCAGTGGTGGTCCTTGTCTGATGTCGTGGGCACCTTTGAATTTTCTGTGCATATCATCATGCATGTGTCCTTTTGAAACTAACAAAGATGATATATTATAGAAGCCCTTCTGACTTTTTCTACTGCCCTGCTGGTGAGTAAGAGTACCCTTCTGTCCTTCCCTTCTCTTTGTTTCTTTACTTTTTGTTGTTTTGATTTGAGTTTTGGTTGGTTGGTTGGTTTGTTTGTTTGTTTGTAAGTCAGAATCTCTTGTGTAACCTTGGCTGGTCTCAACTCAGAGATCCATCTGCTTCTGCCTCAGGAGTGCTGGGATTACAGGCCTGTACTACCGAGCCCTACTCCCTTTCCTTTCTCACCCCTTCCACCCCTCTCAGACATGGCTCCTCTGTGTAGCCCTAGCTATCCTGAAACTAGTTCTGTAGACCAGGCTGGCCTCAAAACCAGAGATCTGATCTGCCTTCCTCTGCCTACTAAGTGCTGGATTAAAGGTGTGTACCACTGTGCCCAGCTTTCTTTCCCCTCTTGCTACCAGTTTCCTACCTGATGTCCCTAAGTAGTCTGTTACATGGAGTTGTCTCTATTTTTGTGTAACTATGAAGGCCTTGGCTACACACCCTATCTCAGCACCCCCACGTGGTCCCTTTGTAATTTGGGACCAAGACTCCCTCTCTCCCTACCACTCTGCCCCCTTTGTTTCTCAGCACACACTGGCCACATTCCTGCACATGTCCCCACAGCTCAGGTTGCTACTCCTAATGTCTTCTTCTGTGTCCTTGTGGCTCACTCACTGCTGCAGTGCTTTGACTTGATATTTCTTTCTTGCTAAGACCTTTCCTGGCCACCTTTCCCTCGCATCTGGGGAATGTGACTAGCCACTTGACTGGCCCCTGCCCACCTCCTCTCATTTCCTTTTTACCACGTAGGCTTAATGTGTTTCTTACCTACTGCCAAAGTAGCGTCCCCTCAAAAGCAGGAATTTCATTTCTGTCCAGAAGTTGTACACGTGCATAGCACACTGAGGATTTGAAGTGAATCCAGTCTGATATTCCTAAACCCAACCTGGCCAGCTCTTGCACCAGGGCTCATGGCTACCTTTTTGACAACCTTAGTCCTGCCTCTAGGTCTGAGTTCTTGTCTGTCTCATCTCTGTCTGGAACCTTGTTCCTTGACAGGGCTTGGGTCTGGTGGAACACCTAGTCTTTGTCATCCTACATGGCCCAGGCCTTGGCCTGGAGTTCACAGTACATCTTTAGAACTTGGGTAAGCATTGCAGCATTTCTAAACCTTTCTTCATGTGAAAAGGAGACATGGAAACAGCCACTATGTTGAAGACTGTGGGATGAGGCTATGACAGGTACTCAGAAGTGACCCTGTCTGTAATGTTTATTACACCCTCACTCTGACTTCCTAGGGTAGGACCTGGTAAGGCTGCCTGCTGCTTCCTTTCTTTAGAGGTGGGGACATGTTCAGAGCCTTTAGGCAACAGGAGGGAGGCCCAGGGCTGATCCCAGAAACCCTGCCCTGCTTAACTTCCTGTAGAAGGAGGGAACAAGCCTGTCACCTGAGAGCCTGGGAAGGAAGGCTTTTAGTGATTTGCTTTCCCTGGCAGGGGAGGGCTGACTGGAACCACATTTGAGCCTCAGGCTTCCTAGCTGCTATTCCCAAAACATACTCAAAAGAGGGCGGGCAGTTTGCTATCAGCCTTTGTTCCCAGACTCTAACCCTAATTTCTCCAGGTGTTTCAAGTGTCCTAGCCTTCCTGCTTCTGAAGGTCTCAAGCAGCTGCTCCTACTCCTAGATAGGGGTGTGTGTGTGTGTGTGTGTGTGTGTGTGTGTGTGTGTGTTGTGGGGAGCTGAGGATTCACACAGAGTGGTTCCCAGTTCTGTCCTCTTTTAGGCTCAGGCCTCAGTTGCTCCAGAGTGACTTTTCTATGCCCTTCTACTCCCTGCCTATGTCTGCTCTCTGCTTCCATCTAAGGCACATCCATGAGGGCAAGGCAGCCATGAGCAGACACAGACATGACTCCCCACCCCACACTGGTGTCATACCCTCCTCTCCCCAGTGCCAATCCTCATTGATGTTTCTGTTTACCAAGCATATTCTCACGCCACCTTTGCTGGTCTATAGCTCGCTCCACTATGAGCTTTGCTGAGGTATTACTGCTACCTCAGGTAGCAGCTCTGCCTTATCTCTCTCTCCCAGCTCTCACCTTCCCTGCCCTGCCTTTCTTGTTTCTATTTATCAGATGTTCTGTGCATTTTCTCTTCTACTGACATAAATTTACCATGTAATCCATCTATTTGAGGTGTATAGTTCAGAGTTTGGGTTTTGTTTTTATTTTGTGTTTAGGTGCTCAGTATGGAACCCAGGGCCTTGCACATGACTGGCAAGTGTTCACTCCCACAGACAGTGGCTCTTCAGGTTCACAAGGCTATGCTCTCCTTGCTTCAGACCGTTTTCATCACTGCACCAAGAAACCCCACACGTTAGCTGTCACTATTTCCCTAACCCCTGTCCCCTGGCAGCCACCAGTCTCCTTTCTGTCTTTCTGGGCATTTCTTACAAATAAAATCTACACTAGACTCTCCTGTGTGCCTGCCTGAACTTAGCAGTAATGTGTTCAAGGTTAGTAGCACTCTTGGGTTACTAACTCAAGGTTAGTAGTGAGTGCCTCCTTCCTTTAATTACCAAAGGGCACTACACCTCAGGAGCAGACTACAAGTATTCACCTTCACCATTGGGGTGTTTGGGTTGCTTTTGCTTTTTAACTATTGTGACCAGTGCTGCTTGGCACACTTATATGCAGGTTTTGGTGTGCATGTAGATTCTGTTTTTGTTGGGTGTGGACCCGGGAGTAGAATTACTGGGTCATATGGTAATGTGGAACTGCTGGCCTCACAAGCCCAATAGGACTTCAACTGCCAGGTTTTTCTGCTGTTTGAGCCCCTGAGCCAATGTGGCAGCTGAGTTCTCACTCAGCTAGACAGCCTGGATTGTAGCCTGCTTTGTGAGTCCTGGCCAGTGTCACCAACTATAAGAAAGGGTGGCACAGATTCACAACCACTGAGAGGTGAAGCAGGCAATGCCTGACTATAGCCTTCTTTGACCCTCACCCCAAAGCATGAATCTGGCAGGTATCCCATGTTTCTTGGGTCCCTCAGGGTATGGGAAGGTCCCGTCTCGCTGTCTGCATGACTGTCCATCCAAGTAGTGGGGTGCACTGGATGGAGATGCTGTCACACACCTCCTCCTTCCTGTGCCTGCCTCTTTCTGAGCACCAGTTCTGCCAGGGTGGGGGTGAGCGGGTACTGTGCACTGCTGTCACCCCACATCTTGCTGAGCCCCCCACAACAACTGGATGAAGATTGGATGAGCTGCTTTCGGAGTTCACATCGTATAATGGCCACCTCATTTACAAGTGCTGAGTTGTTGATGCAGTCTCATTCCAGGGCAGGAAGGTTGGAATCTTACCTGGTATCAAAGAACCTTCTTTTTCCATAGACAGTGGCTGGCAGGCTTTTGCCAGCACTCTGAACAGGCTGTGGTGACTACTAACTCTGCAGTTCTTTGAATGGTGCCTGGCACCTGGGAAGCAGCATGTAGCATTAGCTGTTGCGGTTGTTGTCGTTAGAGGAGTCTGCCTGAACCCAGCTGTGGGCCGGGTAGACTGGTTGGTGGGAGATCTGGGGAGCTGACCTAGCCTTGGCCTCTTATCTGTACAGTGAGTTGAGTGAGTCCATCCTGGGAAGACTGAAGTGAGAGTCACATAAATGGGCAGCAGGAACTTGGGAGTTTAGGAACAGCCAAGGTCAAGGAGCGAGGAGTAGACTGAGCACATCAGCGCTCCCGGAAGGCTAGCCGCTTTAGCCTTCCCTCGCCCGGTGGCTGCTTTTTGATGTTTCATTTCTCATTTCATGCTTTTTGTGTGTTTATGATCATGCTAGTGTATTCTTATGGGAACACTGGCATTGGGCCTTTGCTCTGTCTGTGATAGGACTGGAGTGGGGACTCCACATGAACCTCATGCTCACCTATCCCATGTTCACCTATTGTGTCTCTGCAGGGAGGAGGTGCAGGAGAACTGTGTGCGGTGGCGGAAGAGGTTCACCTTTGTGTGTAAAATGAGTGCCAACCCGGCCACAGGCCTGCTGGACCCCTGCGGCTTTCGAGTATCTGTGCGCAAGGTGAGGTGGGTTCATGTGACTGAGCCGAAGGACTGTGAGCTTAGAGTGGAAGGTGCATGAAGGGCTGATGACCTGTGGTTTTAGTCCCCTTTCCTACCATGTCCACTTCAAGGAGAATTGTGGGTTGTTTTTGTGTTCTTTTCTCATGGTGCTTTTGGAAGATTTGTGAGAGCCCAGGGTTCACTAGTCATACTCTATATGTCTCTGTCTTTCTACAGGAGCTGAAAGGTGGGAAGGCCTATTCCAAGGTAAGAGGGCCGTGCGGGAGCCTTGTTTCACACCGCTCCCTTCTTCCTTTTCCTAGGATGTCACTAGTTAGGGTAGGGATTGGTTAAGAAGTTAATAAGATCTCCCAGCCTCTGCCTCCAAAGGGTTAAAGGGGTGTGCAGCCATACCCAGCTTCTATACTTTGTGTGTTTTGCTGGAGATTGAACCCAGGGCCTCACACACGCTAGGCAAGTCCTCTACCACTGCCTCTGGTTTTCTAAGGAAAAAAGAAACGTACATACAAAACTGAATGCAGCATGCATATGACTTAGAGGAATGGGAAGCGAGTGCTGTGTGTACATGTGTGTTTAAAAGCGGCAGTTGTTCAAATTGATGTACATATACAGCTTGAGCTTTTTACTTACCCAGTGCATTCTGGGCATCTTTCCAGGTCACCTCAGCTCTCTGTATTCTTTCTAATGGCAGCAGCGTCTCACTGTGTGCTGGTGATAGAGAGACAGCAGCCATTCACTGCTGTTGTAGAGCTGGTGATCCCAGGTCTTCATTAGTGCTGTCTTCCGCAGCCACCTCCTCCCCTGGCTTCAGCCCTATGATTAAAAGCTTCTCTATGGGGACAAGTGGGAGAAGATGGCCTGGCTTTGAGTGAGCTTGTTCTGTCCTCCATCTCTGTTCTCTGGGGTACTCTTGGTCAGCCCAGCTCAGGTGGGACTGTACCTACACCCTGCCTCTCACCCTGTGAGAGATACCTGAGATAAGGGGAGCATGGGCTCACATATCCCCACTGCTAGAGCTCCAGAAGCCCATAGCTCTTAATGCCCTGGCTCAGAATTAGAGGGGCCTGTCAGAGGGCAAGTGTCTTCTGTTTACTCGTGAGTAAGGATTGCCAGTGTGTAGCCAATGAGCCTCCAGCCCATATCAGATGCTGCCAGACCTTTTCCTGCTGTTCCATAGCAGAATCTCACCATGGGCTTTATCCCATTATGTAGACAAGGAAACCAATACACTCAGAAGTACTAAACTGTAAAATGAGGTCCATCTGAGTCATTACAAGGGCTTGAATCAAAACCTACTTTTCTGACCATGAAGCCTGTGCCCCTAAGCACTGTAGTCAAGACTTGGATGTAACTGGTGCACAGTAAATATCCAGTTAGTTTGCTACCCTGGTGCTCCCCAAGCCTGGCACTCCCTCTATTCCTCTTTCTATTCAGGTAGATGTGGAATCCATCTGACTCTCCAGTACTGCTGCTCTTGCCCTTTCTCTCTCTGTCTCATGTACACACATCCCAGGAGGAGCAGCTCAGCTCCTGGGTTTATGTCCTTACACTAGCCCCTCACTCTTCCCTCCACTGGGACTTCATGGTGATCCTGCCTGCTCTGTAGTATCCCCTACCCTGACACCAAGTTCCCACGGGCCTTCCATCTCCTCTGCCTGCTCTTCTGTCAGCTCCCTACAGGATGGCCTTGTTTCCCTGGGAACAATGTGTCTGTGTCACAGAGAACAATGTCCTTTCATCTCAGGCATACTGGCCGTAGTGCACCCTGGGACTGCACACAAAGGGTGCTTTGTGCCACATGTGAGCTTCTTGCTTTGCCACATTGGTGCTGCTGACCCAGGATCCTGTCCTTGAGTCCTGGTTATACAACAGTCAGTGGGGCTGTGGTGTGAGCCTGTTCTCCCCCGCCCTCCCCAAGTTAACCCTTCTGTTGCATCTGTTGCCCAGCAGCCGTCCTCCCTGCAGCCTCCCACTTTTTTTTTTTCCTCCCAGCTGGGCTTCACTGACTTGAACCTGGCGGAGTTTGCAGGCTCAGGCTCCACTGTACGCTGCTGCCTGTTGGAAGGATACGACACCAAGAATACCCGGCAGGACAACTCCATCCTCAAGGTACCAGGGCTCTACCACCTCTTCTGTCTTAACAAGGGGTAGGGGCAAATATATCTCCTCATCAGAAATACAAGTTCTCAGAGATTCTGTGAGGATGCTGGCCCTGAGTCATGGCCTCAGTTTTCTCATGTATGGTTGGGTGTGACCCCCACCTTCCCTAAGGGCTTGATTAGCACCTTTGTCAGTCCTTTTTTATCTCATGACCCTAACAGCAAGCACAGCCTATCCATGTGGTGTCTGTTATTACATCCAAGTTTGAGTACAGGGAGTGGTGACAGCAAAAATTCCATCATTTGCCCTAGGTCATAAGCAGAGTTGGCATTAACCCACCAGTCATTTAACCACACAGCCTAGGTTCTAATTGTTGCCCGTCATGATCTGAGACCTCCTGGCTCCTGGTGAGGTATCAGTGAGCAAAACTCATGCTCTGGACCCGTGCACACTGTGTAGGGAGAACACTCTGAGGGCTACAAGGATTCTAGGAGCCCAGGTAGCTTCTTCCCTCAAGCAGCTGCCGATTTGTCTTCTTAGGAATGGAAATATTCAGGTATCTGTACTAGCACACCTCTTCATCCCTTTCCACAACCTCTTACAGGCTGACCAAGAAACCAGGTTTGCCTAAATACCATATCTGAGCTGACCTAGGAGTGCCAGCTGTACCTGGCACAGAGCTGGCCATGAGGTAATTGACAGGACCTGAGAAACATCCGAATAGGTTTAGGCTGGTAATGTGGTGGCATGCTGTGTAATCCCAGAATTTGACAAGATCGTTTGACAAGTTTGAGCCAGCCTGAACTATATATAGCAAGAACTATATACATCTGTCTTTTAAAAACATTGGTGATACATGCCCTTAATCCCTGTACTCTGGAGTCAGAGGAAGGTGGATTTACATGAGTAGGGCAGTCAGAACTACACAAGTCCATGTAGGGGCAGGGGGAAGAGAGGAAGGAAGGAAGGAAGGAAGGAAGGAAGGAAGGAAGGAAGAAAGAAATGAATTGGAAGGTCCAGACTGGTTGGTGGAAAGTCTTCCCCAGTAGGCCTGTACACTCAAGATGGTGGAAGAGGCCTGGGGCCAGGTGGCCTCAGGTTCAAGACCTGCCCCCCTATATCCTGTTTGCTGAGTTTTGGGAAGTCAGTTATCCTCTTAGTCTTTCTTGGTGCCCTCAACCTGCATCTGGGTGTCAGCCACCTTGTAGACTGCTGTCATGGCTGAATGAGATGATCCATAAAAAAGACCAAGCCCTGAGGCTGTGGTGATGCTCACATGGAGGTCCTGGGTGGTCTGGGATCTGAACTCTCCTTTCTGTCTTGCTATTCTCTGCCTCCACTCCATCTCAGCTGTATGGGGACTCATACTTGACCATGTTTAGACCATTGGCAGAGTCATTGCAGCTGGGTGTTAAGTTCCATACTGGCAGCATATTTTTCTTCATTTTCCAATAACTTTTGCCTTGTGTGGTGACACACACCTTTAACCCCTGAACTAAGGAGGCAGAAGTAGGTGGATCTCTGAGTTTAAGGCCAGCCTGCTCTGCAGAGTAAGTACCAGGACAGCCAGGGCTACACAGAGAAACCTTGTCTCTAAAAACCTAAAAAAGAAGAAAAAAAAGAGAAGAAAAAACCTTTTCTACAGGCCCTGCTTGCCATGGTGGGCCCTGTGGGGATCCTTGAGTCCTGTTCCCCAACTCAAGGTTCTGTTCTCACACACGTGGGCAAAACAGATGTGAGAGAATGTGGTCCCTGAAGCTCACTTGCTCCCCTCAGGTGCAAGGTGTCCAGCAAACTGTCAGTGGTCGGTTTGTCTGTCTTGTCTTGTCTTGTCTTGTCTGCCTGCCCACCTATCTCTATCTATCTATCTATCTATCTATCTATCTATCTATCTATCTATCTATCTATGTTTTCCAAGCAGGGTTTCTCTGTGTAGTCCTAGCTATCTTGTAACTCACTTTATAGATCAGGCTGGCCTTGAACTCACAGAGATCCACCTGCCTCTACCTCCAGAGTGCTAGGATTCAAGACATGGGCCACACTCCCAGCTTCTTCCACTGGGCTCCCCATTCCACACAGGATACAGGCTTCACTGTGGACAGGTGTCTTAGGGTTTCACCGCTGAGAACAGACACCATGTCCAAGTCAGGTCTTATAAGGGCAGCATTTAATTGGGGTTGGTTTACAGGTTCAGAGGTTCAGTCCATTATCATCAAGGGAGGAACATGGTATTAGCATCTAGGTAGGCTTGGTGCAGGAGAGGTTGAGAGTTCTACATCATCTTCTGAAGGCTGCTAGTGGAAGACTGACGTCCCTGCAGCTAGGATGAGGGTCTTAAGCCCATGCCCACAGTGACACACCTACTCTTACAAGGCCACACCTCCTCCTAATAGTGCCATTCCTTGGACCAAGCATATACAAACCATCACAGCAGGTGACATGGGAAGGGACAGAGTTGGGATTGGAACTCATAGGCTGCCCAGCTCAGTGTTAGCAGCTGGTGATAATTTCTACCTTCTACCCATAGGTCACCATTGGCATGTTCCTGCTCTCTGGAGACCCCTGTTTCAAGACGTAAGTGTCACCCTGGCTATAGGTGGGGACGGGCCATGAGATAGATTCTTTCTTTCTCCAGGTTCTGGGGTACCTCTGTCTCCATTTGATCCTGAGATTGGGGCACTCCAGTCACATACCCCTCTGTCTTCCCAAGGCCACCATCCACTGCCAAGTCCATCTCCATCCCGGGTCAGGACTCCTCCCTGCAGCTGACGTGTAAAGGTGGTGGGACCAGCAGCGGTGGCAGCAGCAGTTCCCTAACTGGGTCCCGGCCCCCCAAGGCCCGGCCCACCATCCTGGGCTCAGGTACCAAATTCATCTGCCTATCTCTCCCCTGCCTGTGACCTCAGCTTCTCCCCTGAGCTTCCTGTCCTAGGAAGATGCTTATCAAGAGGTGGGTGCAGGCATGGTAGCTCACGGCTTTAATTCTTTCACTCAGAAGACAGAGGCAAAAGGATCTGTGAGTTCCAGGCCAGCCTGGGCTATCAGTGAGACCTTATCTCAAAAGAGAGGGTGATGGGGCAGTGGAAGAGGCAGTATGCGTCTACTAGTGCTGCCATTGCTCATGTGTTAGTGCCATGATAGCCTCAACCCCACATATCCTCCCAGAGGTACTCAACTCTGGGAGGTAGAGAAGCCCCAAGATGATTAGTGAGCAGATAGCACATGTGGCCTCCAGACCTGAGACCTAGGGTGGACTTAAGTACCAGGGCTTGGCTTTTCCCTACGGCTCTTCCCTACGCCCAGCTTTCTTGCAGACCCAGCAAACCAGGTGAGGTCAAGAGCAGAAAGCTGCTGTTCCTGCCTGCCTTGACTTGGTCTGTACAGGAATAGGGGCTTCCGGCACCATTGTAGTCTCTAGCTTATGGAGGCTGGTAAGCCGAGGAGACAGCCATCTAGACAAGGTTATCTTAGCACAGATGTTGCCCTTGAGGGGACTTAAAGGAGCAGTTCTCTTGGGGCAGAGTGGTACTTGAAGACCCATGTGTTAGCAGCTGGTTTCCCTGCCACATGCACAGAACATGTTGAAAACCTGTTGGCACGTGTATGTGATCCCAGGGTGAAAAGGTGTAGGCAAGAGAATCTGAAGTTGATTCTGCATCTACATAGTAAATTCAAAGCTGTCCTGGACTGCATAGGAACCTATCTTACAATAAAAAAAAATGGGCATGGTAATCCACATCTTCATCCCAGAAGTAGGAGGTGGCTGGATCTTTTGAGTTACAGGAAGCTCGGTCTTTATAATGAATTTTAGGCCGTTTGCCTAGTGAGACCCTATCTCAAAAAAACAAACAAAACCCTCCCTGGCTTTGGTGGGGATCTGGGCAGATCTGAGTTCAGCCAGTAGCCTGGTTATATGTGCTCATCTCTGCAGTGGAGGAGGAAAGGGTGAGTCCAGTTCTTCCCTGCAGTGTTGGTTGGCAGGACTGGGATGTATGTATCCTAGGTCCCCGCCTAGGCCCACCTAGTTCTCTTGTGTTTATATCTGGGGAGCACTAAGGAGATTTGCTTTGAAATGACCTGGAGCATCCCCCACCGGGATCCACCCTTTCCTGGATTTGTCCATGAGCCCAAGCTCGTGCCAGTTTCAAGGCCTTTATATGCCATCCCTGTGTCTGGAAGGCCCTGTGCCTGCTGCCTTCTCTGTCTCCCCACCTTGGTGTCCTAAAATGGCATTAGATGATCTGGGAAAAGCCTTCCCTGATCCACAGACTGACCAGGCCCTGCATGTATGCTGCCTTTGCCTCACACCACTCACCATGATTGTGGATAAACAGTTAAGATTTGTCCTCAGAGGTCTGTGATAGATGCTCCCAACAGCTATTTGTAGAAAGGGTAACCTGGGTACCAAGGGTAGCATGTGGCTTGCTGCAGGTTGTTGCTCCTCTAGCCTTGGTCGTCAGTCTGCAGAATGGAGTCACAGTGCCCGTGGAAGGCTTGTTGAGAGTTGTAGGTGAGATAGTGCCTTACTGTAGCTTTGCTCTTCTCCCCAGGACTACCAGAGGAGCCAGACCAGAGTCTGTCCAGTCCTGAGGAAGTGTTCCATTCTGGCCACTCCCGCAACTCCAGCTATGCCAGCCAGCAGTCCAAGCTATCTGGTGAGTGGTCAGGACTTACACTTGGGACCTCCCACAGCCTTGGGCCCCTGTAATCACCTTTCCAATATTGTCCACGCCCCCCCAGGCTACAGCACCGAGCACTCTCGTTCCTCTAGCCTGTCTGACTTGACACACCGCAGAAATACATCCACTAGCAGCAGCGCCTCTGGTGGTCTCAGCATGGCTGTAGAGGGTCCTGAGGGCATCGAGAGGGAGCATCGGCCCTCTGAGAAGCCACCTCGGCCTCCTGAGAAGCCCCCACGCCCCCCACGCCCCTTGCATCTGTCAGACCGCTCTTTTCGGTGAGTCCCATTGTTGGGGCTCTCTGGTAAACAGATCCTTCCAGTGTTCCCTCTAGTTCTTTACATCTGACCACACACAGGGTTAGACAGAATAGATTCGCCATCTCAAGAGTGCTGAATGGTGATTTCACCAACTGCTAAATGTAAAAGCACAGCCCTGGGCTAGGCGTGTGTACCCTTGCTTAGACAGTGCTGCCGTTGTGGTTTTGTGTATTAGTCTGTAGAACCAACACACCTTGTTTGAGCCTAGACCTGCTGCACACGTGTCCTTGGGCTTGTGGCAGACTCCTTAGCCTCTTAGTCCGAGTCAGCTGTCCGTCAGTGCCTGCCCCGAGCGTGGAGGGGACGGCTATGAAGTGCATGACGGTGTGCGTAGAACGTTCTAGAGTTGTGGGTGCTAGAGTTTTATCCTTGTCTTGTTGCTGAACCTGTCACTGTGCTGTCATAATCCTGTTCCTCTCCTCTAAGGAGAAAGAAGGACTCCGTGGAGAGCCACCCAACCTGGGTGGATGACACTCGTATTGACGCAGACGACATTGTGGAGAAGATAATGCAGAGCCAGGACTTCACTGATGGCAGCAACACTGAGGGTGAGCTGCTCGCTCCAAGCCAGCTGGGGTGATGATGGCCTCCAGACCTGTCCCTGTCCCTCTCAGCCTCTGTCCTCCCTTATGTCCCCACAGACAGTAACCTTCGGCTGTTCGTGAGCCGTGATGGCTCCACCACACTGAGCGGCATTCAGCTGGCCAACAGGTAGGGCCTAGGGACGGGGAGGTGGGGTAAGGCAGCCATGGGATCCTAGGCTTTGCTTTAAACATTCTTGTTACCAGTGACCTTGGGCCCACTACCTTCAGAGTCCTTTACCAACTCTGCCTTCCCACCGGCCTTCGTGAAGAGTTACACCTTAGGCAGGGGTGTCCTGGGGCATTTCCTTGTGTTTCTTGGAGCTAGGAACATGTCTTTGGAACTTCTGGATCCAGAGCCCAAAAACTTTAGGAAGGGTGTGTCTTGTGTTGCTCTGCTGACCCCTGTTGGCCGAGGCTAGAAATTACAACTACCCTCTCCCAGCATTCCTGGGCTGCCCTGGGTGGAAGAGCAAGGAACCAGGGGACCACCTTACAAAGGTGATAAAGACCGTCCTTAGACCATTTGCAAAATGAGAAGCCAACTCAGAGACTGGAGGAGAGAAACCAACCTGGTTTCTGCAAGAGCTAAGCGACGAGGAGAGTAGATGTGACCCCTTTCTCATGCCTTCCTAACGAGTCTTAACAGTCCTCCAAACCCGAGTTTTCATTTGTCAGATGACACAGGGAACAGTTTCTCCTTACCAGGGTTACTGTGAGAGGGCTGGTCTTCCCAGGTGGGTGCACAGCAGGTGTCCAGGGGGGACCAGGCACAGCTGTTACCCTGGTCTTCTGTTACCCTGACCAAATGACTGAACACCTCAGTTTTTGCCAGTATATAGGAGACTGGCAGAGTAATGCATGTGAAGTACCCACAAGGACTGGCCAGGGGATTGCTCGGTAACTGCAGCTCACCCTCTCCATTCTGCAGAGTCTCCTCGGGAGTCTACGAGCCAGTCGTGATTGAGAGCCACTGAGGGATCCAGGTGTCCAGCTGAAGAAGGGTCCTGCCATTTCTGGCACCCAGGCCACTGGCATTTTGGAGGAGCCAGAACCTGCCCTCCGGATGGATCTGCTCTGCATTGCATCTGTGCCTCCTCTCTAGCCACAGCAGCCCCAAAGCGTCACTCCATTGTCCTCCCATCCACCCTGAGCCACTGTGAATATTGTCCTCTGAACCACTAGAAAAGGGGCAAGATGGAGCTGGCCAGGACGGCCCTGACTGGAGAGGACCTGGGCCCAGCAAAGGACACACAGCCATTCCATGTTGGGGGTGCTTGTGGCTTGCCCCACCCCTCTATCCCCCATGATCCACTTCAGGAGCAGCAGCCTCAGCTAGGCTGACGGGGCCCTTGCTCCTTTGTCCTTGCCCTTCAGGAGCTGGGCCACCCCAGAATCCTGCCACCTGTGACCCTCTGCTTACTGCTTCACTGTCCTTTCTCTGTGTCCTGAGGAGACCTGCGGGCAGCTTTCTCCTGGGAACCAAGACCTCAAACCCCTCACTCTGGGTTGAGACCCCCACCTCCTTAAATGTTCTGCTGCCCTGCAGCCTGCACTTTGCACATGCTTGTCCCCAGCACAGCCACTGGCCCTTGCCCTTCTCCAGGACTCCTGGGTGCTGTCTGCTGTGCAACCAGTCCTAGGGTACAGTAGCCCGGCTGGAACGTGGCACTACCCCTTCCCTCTAATTATCCCCAGCTCAGACCCAAGACCAGAGCTTAGAAAGGCCTGAGCATCACGGTGCCATCTGCCCAGGGCTGGGTCCTGAGCAGCTGGCCTTCCTGCAGGAAAGGAAGGGTGAGGCCCAGCCGTGCTGGGTAAGCAAAGGCCTTTTCCTCTGCTCTCATGTCAGCAGACCTGGGCTGGGTTCCAGGCTAGAGTCAGTCAGCCAGGTGGACTGTGACTGAGTGAACTGGAGCTGGCTTACTGCCAGACAAGCCTCAGCCCTCCTGGGCAAGGGGCATGCTTTCTCTGGGGAGTCTGGCCCTGTGCCCTGCCTAGGCTTTCCCCTTACTACCCACCCTCTTAGTACCTCCCCAACCCCCAGCACTTTCTGTTTGTCCTGTAATTTGCCTAAAGGAGGGTACTGGCTGCCAGCTCAGCCCTGGATAAACTCCCACCTCTCTTAAGTTTCACTCACTTTGTATCAACCCAGCAGGCTGGCGTTTCCTTGGCCCCTGAAGGTGTTTTTCTTTTGCTCCTGAGTTCACAGTTCTTGTATTCCTTCCACCCCAACAAGGGGAGATAGGTGCCTCTGTTCCCCACTCCACCTGTATCCCAGCAGGGCTGGGGATAGATGGGTATGGGACATTGTTTCTGTGGGTGGGGATGGCTGGACTCCCCAGGTTGGGAGGTTCCTTGCCTAGTTTGTCTTTCTCAGCTGGCAAAAGTTGGGACTGTCATCTTGGAGCTGCCTGGTGTTGGGACCAGATCATTTCTATGGGTTCTGTTGCCGTTTTTTGTAATCGGCAGATGAATGTTAGAACATGCTGCCAAGGCAAGGCAGAACATGGCTAGAGAAGGCTCTGGCAGCTCAGATTCCTTCCTGCCCAGCAGGTACCTGGCACTTTAAGGAACTCTGGTAGCTCTGTTCCTAGGTGAGGTGACCCCCCTCCCCCAGAAGATAGAGCACTATTTGTGCTTGTCTATGACCTTTCCCTGTCAGAGCATTATTTTGGTCTGGTTCTAAGTTCCAGTGCTCCAAACACAAAGCAGTTAGTACTGTCAGGAAGACTGCTCCTGACCAAGAGTCCCTGCCTAACCCAAGCCAGGGTCTGGACTGGGTGGTCACAGTAGACAGGAGCTGCCACATCCTCCACTTCCAGACACTGGGCCAGGATAACTGGACTGAAAACATGGCCACAACCAAATGAACACTGGTGGGAGCTAGAGCTAAGAGCCTTTCCTCGTGTGCTCAGTGATTCCCACGGGTGCCCAGAGCACCTGGACTTCAAATTCTATATACAAAGATAGGCTATATTAGAGTTATTTTTGGAAAGGAATTGGTCTATGCAATGCCAGTTTGGGACCTGAAAGACAGTTTAATGTTTTCTATTTGAGAGATAGAAAGATCTGCAATATTTTTAGGGTTCTTTTCTGGTTACCCACACTGCAGGGTCTGGCAGGATGAGCAGGCCCGGCTTCCTCTATGGGGAGGAGCGTTTGCTTTTGTTATTCCTTTCTGATCAGGTGACCACTGCTCCCCATTCCATGCTTGTTTGTATCTCTGTCTCAGCTTATAATAGAAAATGATGTCACATGGGGGAAATCAGCCTAGTGTTGATATTTGGTTTAGGGGGGAATTAAATGTCGATGTTTTTGTTACTGCTTTTTGTTGGTGTTTCTTTTAATATCATGATCATGTTGACTTGGGGGCTGCTAACAACAGAAGCTAGCCATGTATGTGATGACATGCTGGCGAAGGGGAGGTTAGGGTTCTCCAGTCTGGCCCCAGTCATCTTCACCTCATACACACACACACACACACACACACACACACACACACAACATACATGTCTATACACATTTATATGAATGGGCCCTTGACAAAGGTCAGAGAACTGCTAATCCTGCATATCTTTTTGTTTGAGACAGTGTCTCACTCTGGGGAAAAGAATAAAATGTTTTTATTTTGGTATTTACAAGGTTTCTTTTAGCCATGTGATTTAAGACCAGCTACACATGCCTCCAGAGCGTTGGGACTACAAACATGCACCACCATGCCCAGCATGAATTAGGGGATCTTAAAGCTGGTTGGTTCAGTCAAAGCTCCTGCTTTGGGATAGAGCCCCACTCTTGGTGCTAGGGATTTAGCCACTCTGCATGTAGTGCTAATCATGAAGAACCTGGTTAAAAATACCTGGGGCTGTCAGGACACAAAGAGGGAGCTGCTGCCTTTGGTTGAAGAAACCTGTACCCTGGATGGTGTAGCATCTGGAGCAGCCATATGCCATGGGAATAGTGTTCCAGGTGGGAAACAGAAGAAAAGCATGAATGATAATTTGAGCCAACGCCCCTTGGTTCTAAGAGGGCCATTCTGAAACTTCTGGCAGTGAACAATAAAGGAAAGCCTAGAAAGTTCCCTAAGAAGCCAGCCAATGCCGGGCAGTGGTGGCGCATGCCTTTAATCCCAGCACTTGGGAGGCAGAAGCAGGCGGATTTCTGAGTTCGAGGCCAGCCTGGTCTACCGAGTGAGTTCCAGGACAGCCAGGGCTACATAGAGAAACCTTGTCTCGAAAAAACAACAAAAAAAAGAAGCCAGCCAATGGAAATCCTCATATCCCAGGCCACTGGTGGCCGTTCTACGCAGCCTCTTCCATTAACAGTTTCAAGGCCAGGAAGTCGAGCCTTTGAATTCTGATGTCTGCTTCACCACCGATTCAGATTATGATCTGTCCCTCTCTGGGACTTCCAACTCTGGGGTGCATCTCACTCTGGTTTGGGACTGTATGATAATGTTTAAAGGATTATTGGTTGGGAAGGGTCTAACAGAGACGTAAGCCAAAAAAAATCAGAAAGTCTGAGTTTCCAGCCCTACAGTTCCCTTCAGAAACTACATTTCCCGACATGCAGTGGAGGGCGGGGAAACGTGCCCAGTCCGGGGACTTCGGAGCTGGGAGTGTCACGTGACTTACAAGCCGGAAAGGCCTGAACTAAGAACCGGATGTATTTTGTTGCTCCGGCAAAACGCTGGAGAGATGGTGAGCCTGGGGTGCAGTACCTGTGTTATTTGAGGGTATCAGGGGTCGGGGACCTGAGTAAGAGTCTTCTTGGAAGATAGGGTTGGGCTTTCCAAACTCGGATCGCTCTCCCCACCGCTTGCGGACAGGTGACACGAGGCCTGACGTGGCTTTCTCAACCCAAGAGCCACTTTTAGTCAGCCCCCCGTGATGCTGAATGAATGAGAGGCTGGTGTAAACCAGCTGCTCCGACCCTCTGTTAGTGCATTTACACGAACCATCTTGCCGGCTGAACCATTATTTTTTCTCCAGGCCACCGGGACAGACCAAGCGGTGGGATTTGGCCTCGTCGCCGTTAGCTTGATCATCTTCACCTACTACACTACTTGGGTGATTCTTTTGGTATGTGTGTCCCACCCCCACCCCGCTCACCTCCACTCTGCCCTGGATCTCCAAGCCGGTTCCTAACAGGACTTGAGCAGCGTGTGTGTGCCAGGCACTGTGCTAGAAGCTTAGCTTGCTGTAATTTCACGAAATCTATGATGGATTTGATGGGAAAGATGATTGCTGATTGGTGTCTACATTTTATAAATGTGGAAGCTAAGACTCATGGAGAAGGATATTTCTCAGCCTCTGAACTGCTGTGCAGTAAGGATCTGTTTTGGGTTTGTCCTCCTGGATAGCCAGCAGGCAGGTTCCTGGGTTTAGCAATCGCCAGTGGATTTTATTGAGTCAGCCCCTCCCCCCTCAGGAAATTTTGTTAGTTATTGCTTAAACGTACATTGTGCTTGGAAAAGGAAATCTTGCAGTACTTGATATCCTTTAGAGAGAAAAGTTAGGTGGGATGAAGAGATGGCTCAGTGGTTAAGAGTACTGGCTGCTCCTCCAGAGAACTGGGTTCAAGTCCCAGCACCCACATGACCAGCTGTTTTAGCTCCAGGAGACCCGGCAAAAGTGCCTGGCACACCAATGCTGCTTAAATTGTGTTAGTTAGATTGGAGATCCAGGGCTTGAGTGGAGATACAGCTACACTCACATGCACATATGCATAATCAAAAAATACCTAGAGTTCTTGCATTCAGAAGGCAGAAGAAGGTGGGGCTCTGTGAGGTCAGCCAGGGCCATGTGTGAGACTCGGCCTCAGAAAACAAAAAGAATGGTTTCCAGCACTCAAAAGGCTCAGGCAGTATTCAAGACTTGGGTTTCTTGTTGAGAGGAGCTGGGCTGGGAGCCTCTTGGAGATGCTGTCAAGGCGGGGCCTCAGAACCCAGTGCAGCCAATGAGCTCAAGCCCTCGGAACAGAGAGAGACAGAATGGTTTTGCCTTGGAGCTGGGTAAGCTAAGCAGTACTCACCAGACCTCTTGCCCTTGGTGCCAGCCATTCATTGACAGCCAGCATGTCATCCACAAGTACTTCCTGCCCCGTGCCTATGCTGTCCTCCTCCCACTGGCCGCAGGCCTCCTGCTGCTCCTGTTTGTGGGTAAGTCTTCTGTTCTCCAAAGGTCTGACCTGGGGCAGGGTGTCGGGAGGGCTGGCCACCTTCACCTCGAGCATGCTTCCCCACTTTGACACTTGCCGTGCATCTGCTTAGAGTCCTTGTCCCCACCTCTCCCTGGGGCTTTCCTGTTCCTCTTTAAAGACCACAGGCAGAAGCCCCTCTGGTGGTGTTCCCAGTGCTTCAGGTTCTTGGGACAAAGAGAACATGTCTCCCCTTTCCTGTTCCAGCCTTATGTTCATCTTCACTGTCCATGCCTCAAGTCACCCTGGCATCTCTTACAGCTCTGTGGGTTGGGGAATATGTCTTTGTTGTTGTTATGGTGTTCTAGGCTCTAGCCCAGGAACCTAGAAGAGTGCTTAGGGTGACGAGCGGGGAACTGCATGGCTGGATGTTTGCACAGGGGTAGCTAGGAGGGCAGGTCATTTCCTGTGAGTCTGAAGGTCCCAACAGAGCGTCTTGCACCATTCATTCCCTTGGTTGACTGACCCTGAGCGACTGTGTGGCCTGATGAATGACTGGGAAGATATGCCCTCAGGCATATCTGACCTTGCATGTGGGTCGTTGTGCCTGGCCACCTAGCTTTCACTTGGGTCCTCCCAGTCCTTCCTGTTCTGTGTATTTCAGGATTGTTCATCACCTGTGTGATGCTGAAGAGCCAGAAGTTGACCAAGAAGGCTCAGTGAAGGTCCAGTGGGGTTGAGATTGCAGGAGTCTTCTCCGTATCTCCTCTAAGGAAGGGACCAAGGGTCACAGCCTACAAGACAGTCAAGCTGGCTGCACTGAGGCCCTCTTTGGGACATGGGCTGCTTACGACAAACTGGAGCCCTCTCTGTCTTGGTCATCCTTTTAGAAGCCAAGAGGAAGATGGATTGGAAAGCCTCTCCCTCACTTCCTTTGGGCTCTGGGGTCCTGTCCACAGTCAAAGCTCCCTGTCCCTTCTACAGAGTTCTGTTCCCTCACCTGTTCTTCCTGCTGTGCTGATAGACTGAGCAGGTTCTCGAATGTTACAGCCTCCCGCCTCTGTACAAACCTGTCCCTTCACAAGGCAGCTCTTCTGAATCTGACGCTTCCCAGGCTCCATGAGGACTTCTGGACCCAGAAAGCCCTGGGGAAAGACTGACAAACCCCAGGACCACAGGGATACGTCCGGGCAGCCACACTGGACCCCAGCTGGCCTGTTTGGGAAACTTACAAATAAATGTTAATCGTGTTGGTGTTTGTCTCTCTGCCATCCATCTCTGGGGAGACTGGCTAGAGAAGTCTCAGGCATTGCCTAGTTATGCAACGAGGGCACCTCAGGTTGTACCTCTGCAATGTACCTACGTCAGACACGGTAAAGCAGGCACTAGGACAGATACGGTTCTTACTCAGTAAACATCACAGCCAGGCAATCAGAAGCCTGGCACACCTGCTAAGGTCTAGTGTAGCCCAGTCTGACATTAAACTTTGTAGCTGAGGATGACCTTGAACTTCTGACTCGTCTCCCCAGGGTTGGGATACCACATGTGAAGAGGGCTTCATGCTTGCAAGGCAAGTACTCTTCCTAAGACATCTCCAGCCTCTCAATTACTATTTAAGGGGCCCCTGGGATGCCCCTCTAGAAACTTAAGATTTTACCTCTCACCCTGGCTGTCTTGCCCCATCTCGCATCTACACAACCTGAAATTGTATCAGTTCTCAGACCCTCTCCAGCCCCTTTTCAGATAGAAAGCCACCCACCTTCTCTCCTCGCTGATCGTCTCCTTCCGTTCTGGGTTCCTTCATCCTGATGGCTTCCCAAAAATACATATCTGACTGGTTGCATTAGTGCATGCCTTTAATCCCAGCATTCAGAAGGTGGAGGCAGGGGGATTTCTGTGAGTTCAAGGCCACCCTGATCTATAGAAGGGAGTTCCAGGATAACCAGATCTACACAGAGGAACACACGCATGCGCAAAGAAAAGAAAAAAAAGACATACAGGCCTGGAGGGAGGTCTCAGCAGGTATTCCTGAGGGCCAGCATCCAGTCAGAGGTCTCATTAAGTGACCACCACCCATGACTCTGGCACCAGAGGACCTGAAAAACTCTTCTGGATGCCACACATACGTTCCTAGACACGTATATGTATAATTTTAAAGACAGAAAGAATAGACTTTCTTAAGGCAGCATATCTGAGCATCTTCCTCATGTTCGTTTCTAGTTCTCCTCTGGGTTGTCAACTCTCACTGTTCCAAGGTCCTGCATCCTAGGGACTATCTCTCATGACTACAACCACTGTGGTCTCTTACTTGTGAGGACTCTGCCCACCCCCACCCCCCACTCACATCATTCCAGTCTATACAGTTCCCAAGTTTGTGCTGGGGCACTGAGGCAGGAAATGAGGTCCATGTAGTTCCCGCCCTGGTGGCACTCCCAACTCAGGAGGTTTGATGTAATAAACCAGTACATGAGCAAGACAATCTCTGCTCATGCCAAGGGTGATGGGAGTAAAGGTCATGTGATCCAGTGTGTGGAGGAAGTGCATAGAGTCCTGAAAGGTGGTACGAAGGATCAAGGCAAGTAAAAGTTCAGATAGGACTAGTACCTGGGAGCCCAGGATAGGAGAAACCTGGGGGTGGAAGCTTGCAGCTTGGGTTGAGGGCAAGGAGGGTGTTTGGAGTCAAGTCTAGGGTGGGGCAGATGGCCCATGCCATGGTGAGGAGTTTGAATTCTGTTTCACTGCCAAGGGTAGTCACGGATTACTTAAAGTACAAGGGGGACATCATCCCATCTATG
Source organism: Rhabdomys pumilio (assembly GCA_030674055.1). Taxonomy (NCBI): domain Eukaryota; kingdom Metazoa; phylum Chordata; class Mammalia; order Rodentia; family Muridae; genus Rhabdomys; species Rhabdomys pumilio. The sequence goes on along the minus strand of JANHMN010000140.1, from coordinate 2,522 downwards.
CTTTTAAAAGATGCTGCTAGAAGTTGTGTCCTAGCTAGCTCACCACAAAAATGTCCGGTGTCTGGCCCTGCTGTGGCTTCCAGAGGGCGCTTCAATCACACAAAAGGATGCTCTGACATCTGTACGACCTGGAGATGATCACTTCTTTCTCTGCTTTTAGTTTCTTTACCTGAGAGACAGTCAATGGGAATTTCATGTCTAAAAAGACCCGAAAAACACGATTTAAGCTACCTGCCTCCACAGCCAGTCCTAGAGATGTACGTCCTAGGTTCGGAAGGAAATTGAGAGGAGAGTCATTTCTCGGGCACCCCAACCAAAGCCCAGCGACCCAGCCCAGCCAGATCCAGAGTTCAGAGGATGCTGCATCCTCTGTGGTAGGACCCAAGGACAAAGACCAGCGTCCTCCTCGCAGACAGCATGCAAAGCGTCCAACCGTGACAAGAAGGCTTTTTCTCCGGAACCTCAGGCAACGCCCGAAGGCTCGGTCTGGCCAAGACCAGGGTTCAGAGGATCCTGCATCCTCGGATGTGAGACCCGCAGGCGAAGGCCAGCGTTCCTCTCTTGGATCGAGTGCAACCGTGACAAGAAGGCCTTTCCCCCGACACCAGGCAGCCCTGAAGGACCAGGACCAGGACCAGAGTTCAGAAGATGCCGCATCCTTGGAGGTGGGACCCGCAGGCAAAGGCAAGCGCCCCTCTAGAAGACTGGGCACAGTGGTGACAGAAGAGTCGCGATTGGTCGTCCGCAATGAAGAGGCGGGGCCTGATTCCTGCAACTGGGCCTCAGAGACACCACCAAAGCGAGAGAAGCTGCACCTGGGGTCGATGGCTACACCAAGTCTTGGGTCCCACGAGGTAGGTGCGGGCCAGAGAGGGGACGAGAGAGGGAAGGGTGAGTGAAAGTCCGGCCTTCATCTTGGCCAGAGGCGCGAACACGACCGTCTCCCCCCTCCCGCCCCCCCCCCCGTCCCACCCCCTAGCCCCTGTCTCTGCTAGGGAGGGACTCGGCTCTGGGAAGATCAGAACACGCCCCACATGGGCGCAGGTATGAAAAGGGGTAGCGATCTGGTGGGTGTCCCCCGGAGGTCTTCCTAGGTTTCCTCATCAGGAAAATTTGAATGATGAGATAACTCCATAAGGTTCCATAAGGACCTCAAGCTCATTTTGTACATGGGATGGGTCTCCACTAGAAATGGGTGAGTTGGGATGACAGCATCCATTTGACCCTTCTTGCTGGCACAGAGGAACACAGCACAGGGGAGGAAACAAGGAGGTCTCTGAATCTCCCAGCATCCTAGCATCTGCTAGCAAGACTTCTTGTGAAGGCAGCTCAGACACGACAGTAGCAGACCAAAACATATAACAGACCATACAGAGGAGAAAAGGCTGGGTCTGACCTATGGGAGCCGTCAGATGAACCTGGAATTGACTGCAGAAGGATGTCTTCATTCTATTTGCATACCACACGCCAGGTGCTTTTTGGCCCCTCGGTCACTGGGAATATGGCTATAGTGTTATCCCTGTGTTTTATGGATGAGGAAAGAAGCAGAGAAAGAGAAGGGGAAGATCCCTAATCTGAGGAAGTAGGGTTTGAACTTGTGTATTTCCCTTCTGAGATATCACCACATGCTCTTTGTTTCTTGTCCCTCTTCCCATCAGATCCTGGCCCACTCCCTGGAGATTGGAAACAGGTCCGTTTCCTCAGGGAGCCGCCGTGGTATTCTTTGGCACCTCCGAGCCAGGCAGTCTAGAGTTGGCTTGTTTGAGGTCGGTCCAGGACATGAACTGCATAGAATGACACGGATGATGCAGGAAGGGCTGTGGGCTGCCACCCAAGTCTCCAGAAACAACCCACCCAAGGTGAACGGCCCATCCTGCCTCATATGCCTGAAACCTAGCTGTCAGTCTGTCTCATAATACTTTGACACTGGGAATCTGAGAGGCCCACCAAAAAGAGGGAGGCAGGGATTTGTGTCAGGAAGCAGAAATTCTGGGTTGAGAAGCTGGTATGAGGGATACTGTGCTTAAATTGGTGGATGTAAGGCCTCTCTGTCTCTCTGGGCCTCAAGTACCCCTATCTGTATAATGGGTGGAGGGGTTAATACACCTTGTTTCTGAGGCTCCTGGGCCCTACCACCTTGAATGGTTAAGAAAGGACCCCCTGCCCCCACCCAGCCCAATCCAGTCCATCCTCCCTGGAGCCTGTCAGACTGGGGCCAAGCTGGCTCAGCAGAAAGCATCACCCAGCTGCCAACTCAGCAACTCAGTAGGCTGGTGAGCCTGTATGTTGTTTGTGTGTGTGCACATATGCACAGTTCAAATACAAGGTCTGGAGGAGATGCTTTAGAACACAGCCTGACTCTCAGCACCTGCAGGAAATCTATGGTTCTCCAGTACTGAACACAGCCTGAAGACACTGCTGCCTGCAGGGCTGGCTATGGTAGCCTGCCTCTGGACGCCAGGGCTATTCCCTATACCCTGTTTTTTTCTGTCCGTGCCCCTTTAGATTTCTACTCAGAGGTC
>JANHMN010000139.1:3392-33385 GCA_030674055.1 Rhabdomys pumilio | reverse complement strand
TCCCAGCTGTCTTCACCTGTCCTAGTCTGTGCTGGACAGGCCTTGAGGAAGGTGTGGATTGTGGGTGGGTAGGTAGAGCTTGGTGTGGGAGAAGAGCAGGAAAGAACCGGTGGTTTTGGGAGGGTCTTAGAGAGGGGAGGTGTTTGAGGATGGACCTGACAATGTGCTGACGAAACTCGGGTGGGTTTGACTGAGTCAGACTTGGGTTGTATTTATTTCTTAGTTCACTACTATTTTTATGTACATGAGTGTTTGCCTTCATGTAAATCTGTACACTGAAGTGAAAACTTACGGGTTCTTTGGAAAGTCATTTGGGGCAAACATGTGAAGGAGTGTTTTCCTGAAGTGGACACAGGTGTGAAAGGCTAAGTCAGACTTGTGAAAGAATGTTTCACTGAAGCAGACACAGGAGAAAGGATGTTCTGCTAAAACAAGCATGTAAAAGGACATATGATGAAGGATTCTTTGCTAACAACACACATGTATTGGTCCACCTTACGTTGCATAGTTAAGCTGCACTTGTCAGGACACCAAAAAACTTGTGGTGTATTGCAGTTCCTTGCCGCTTCCATGTACTCGCTGATAGGCAGAGTGATGTCAGCTGAGATGGACTCACATGCTGAGGCAAGGCTGGTGGAGGACATGTGATGTTTGGAGGGTATAAATAGGACTCGACAGACAATGGCTGTGGCTGAGCTTGGCCTGCTTATAGAGGTGTGCAGTGCCTGTCTTTGATGAGCTTCACTTTGCTGAGAGAGGCATAGTTGAGAACTTCTCCTGGTGTCCCTCTGGGTCCTTTCTACTGACTTGTTCCAAGGCTGAGGCCTGGCTGTCTCTGCTAGATAGTACCACCACTACTGGTTTGCTATTCTGACTCTACTGAACTAGACTGCTGTTGTGTCTGTGAGGTGTTTGCAAATAGATCGAGCTGAACTGCAGATTTCCAGACAACACAGACCGGAGTTGCTTCAAAGAATCATTTCTAAACAGGTCCACTTCCCCCTGTATCCTTTCTTTTCCACTACCTCTGGTGGGTGGAGGGCTAAAAGGGAGGTTAAAGTGTTTAAGAACCAAAATTAAAAGTAGGATTTGAAAAAATCCTAAAGTTAAAGTACACAATGTTTGTACAGTGCCCACGGAGACCAAAAAAGGGTGTCAAGCTCCCCTGAAACTAGTTACAGATGGTTGTCAGTCTCCACATGGATCCTGGGAATTGAACCCTGGTCCTTTGGAAGAACACCCAATGCTCTTAACTGTTCAGCCATTTCTCTAGCCCCTAGACTTGTACTTTAGAACTACCAAAGATAGCACTAGGGTAGATAGCTTACAGCTGCCAGTTACAGGAGGACAGTTGGGTTAGGCCAAGAAGGTGTCTTCCCAGCCATTGTCGTGGACCATCTGGAGACACTCTGCAACAGGTAAAGTGAATATGTACTATAGACAAAAGGCCCAAGGCAAATGTGATGGTTTGAATATGCCTGGCCCAGGGAGTGGCACTGTTAGGGGGTGTGGTCTTGTAGGGGTAGGTTTGGCCTTTTTGGAGGAAGTGTGTCATTGTGGGGGTGGGCATCGAGATCCTTTTCTAACCAGTCTTCTAGTGGCCTTCAGATGAAGATGTAGAATTCTTAGTTCTGCCTGCACCATGCCTGCCTGGATACAGCCATGCTCTCACCTTGATAATGGATTGAACCTCTGAGCCTGTAAGCCAGCCCCAATTAAATGTTGTCCTTATAAGAGTTGCCTTGGTCTTTGTGTCTGTTCACAGCAGTAAAACCCTAACTAAAACAGCAAGAGTTCATGATAATACTTATATAGAGTTCTAAACCAGTCTGGTTAAGAAAAGATGAGGTTGTGTTTGTTGGAATTGAGGCCATGTATGTAAGGGGTTTTTAGGCCTGCAGAATTCTGCTTGGACTTAGTTACACAGTGTGTTTCTTGAGGATTTGTAAGCTGCACACCTCTGCTGCAGAAACAGGCCTTGAGTTGTCCATATCTCTGGGCTCTATCTAGGTGGTCACCAAAACTTTCAAGAGAAACACAAGAGTGCCCGGAAACTGATCTTTGGGGCTTTTCCTGGGTCTTTCTGGTAAGTCAGCCTGAACCATTCCAACCCGATGAGCATTGCTCTCGTTTACAAAGCAGTGGCTCATCTTGGCAATTGCAGGCAATCTTCTTGGTCTGGGGATTTTCCTTCTACCACTTACAACCCCAGCAGAGCAGGGCTTTCTGGACTCTGGATGGAGCTTAGCAGTTTGAAAGCTCTGTGGGCTCCTGAGGTTACCACCAGACCACTGGGTGTCAGAAAGTTGCCTGTGATGGGATAATGAATTCTTCCTTGGTACGTGCATGCCATGGTGAACCTGTTCCTTCCCGTCCATCATAACCTGCAGCTCAGAGCAGATGCTCAGGGAAAGCTGGGATGGTTCCAGAGCAGTAGTTGGAGGGGACCTGGGGCTGGAGGCATAGAAGGAAGGGTTTCGGTTTCTTCCTTTCTTCTTTTAGTTGCTGTTCTTCTCTCTTCCTGAAGCTCACCTGTTGAAACACAGGTAAAGGAGCTGAGCTACTCGCTGCCCTGGCCTTGATACCTAGGGTCTGTAAGCAGGCAGAGACCATTATACATATTGTCCTCAGGGAAGTGCAGAGCATAGAGGGATGGGTTTTGCTACTAAGCTTGCAGCAACTCCAAGACCTCCCGTTTTGTTTTTCTGGTTTTTCTTACTTTTCTTTTTTTTTTTTTTTACTTATTGTTTTCTTTTCCTTTTTGAGACAGGGTTTCTTTCTGTAGCTTTAGCTATCCTAGAACTCTGTAGACCAGGCTGACTTGAGACTCACAGAGATACACCTGCCTCTGTCTCCCAAGTGCTGGGATCAAAGGTGTGAGCACCACCACTACCCAGTTCTCTCACCTTTTGTTGGCTTTGAGTCAAGGTCTCAGTATTTAGTTCTGTTGCCTAGAACTCGCCATATAGACCAGGCTGGCCTGGGTCTCACAAAGATTTGTCTGCCTCTGTCTCTTATTTATATGAGTACACTGCAGTTGTCTAGCTGTCTTCAGACACACACTAGAAGAGATCCCATTACAGATGGTTGTGAGCCACCATGTGGTTGCTGAGAATTGAACTCAGGACCTCTGGAAGAACAGTCAGTCCTCTTAACTGCTGAGACATCTCTCCAGCCCCTGCCTCTGTCTCTTAAGCGCTGGGATAAATGGTGTTTACTACTATACTTGACTCCAAACCCTGTCTTTGGGATGAGTCTTTGACTGGTGGGCCCTACTAAGTCCCAAGAGGAGACAGCCTAGGCTCAGCAGTTCTTACAGGCTTTGTGTTCGCCAAAAGGTTAACAGGGAAAAATTGAACCATGTTGTGAAGCTGATCTTGCCCATGTTGGATGTAGGCAAGACAGCCTTTCTATTCGGGCAGCAGTGGGGTGGACTGGGTTACAGAAGGCATTCTCTGTAGCAGCTATTATCACAGACCTATCACATGGTGCCGTTGAACAACAACAACAAAAAAGCCTAAGGCAAGATCCACCAAGGGCATTTGAGTTGAAAGGCATTGTGGTTCAAGAAGGGATGGGATTTTCCTTGTTGTGTGGGGCCTGTGTCTGGATAGTGCCCACTCAGCCTGACTCCTAGTAAGTACTCAGTAAATGTGAGTGAAGTTAGTAGCAGTGGCAGTGGTCCCAGGATTGGTCTTGAGTCTACAGTCTCAGGTGTCTTTGGAGGAGGTGGAGCCCTGTGAGTCAGGGCCTCATGGTGGTGTCTGACCCTGAGCCCTCTGTCCTGTGATTGGAATCTTGGGTAGCTGCTGAGTACAGCTGGACAAACAGGTCTGAGTCAGTGCCAGGCTGTGAAGAGAGGTGACTCTGGCTAAACAACTCCTGATTATCTTGTCACCTTCAGAAGTTCAAAGGGCCATGGGGAATCCTATGTGCTGGAGGAACACCTGGGTAGCAGATGCAGTAATGATGATGGTCCCTGACTCCACAGACTGTAGAGAACAAGGTGCAGCCACATCTGGGAAGCCCCTACCTGGAAGTAGTATGAGAAAGCTTGAGTTTATGGAAATAGACTACAGGGATCTCTCATACAGTTGTTAGATCCTCAGCATCTTTGATGTTAGCGTACATGGACACCCTGCCTCTACTTGGCTCTGGGAGACAAGGGCCTTGCTTGATTCCAACCACACCTATGGACCAAGTTCTGTCTGCACAGATAGGGAGTGCCCTTCGGATGGGCCTGGGTGAAGGTGTCCCCATGACTGGAGTCCAGTCACTTTAAGAACCAGGCCCCAGGGATGGGAATCTCTCCTTCCTCTCACTCCTTCCTCTTTGGGTGAATCATTTACCACCCAGGCCTGAGTCACTGGTCACACATTCCTGGACACCTGCCACACCTCAGAACATGACAGCTGAGTTTCAGGACTGGAGCAATGGCCAGATCCAAGGTCCAGAGCAAGGAAAAGGACTGGGTCAGTGCTTTTTGCATGCTTCCAGGACCACCTGCCTCTGAGGCCCCTCTCTGCAGGTAATTTTAAAGGGCTAGGCCGTGTCCATAGTTCAGCGGAGGTGCCTGTTGTGTTTAGTTCAGGCACTAGCAATTCCATGAACAAGAAAGTGACTGAGACCCAAAGAGCTCTAGTGTTCATGAGTGTCTGGCTTGCTTGGACCCATCTTTGCCTCCCTATGCCACTCAAGTGAGCCTGCTGGGTATAGGAAGGGAAGTCCCCTGAGCAGATCCAGCTCAACAGCTCTGTGTGTGCTAATAGTCTAGGTCTTAGGAATTGAAATTGGTACCACATCCTCGTGTAACCTCTGTTGTGTCTTCTTCCTTTGAGTTCCTAGGGCCTCTGTTTTCCAGCCCTAACTTGGAAAAATGTAGTGTTGGGCATGGGTTCAAATCACAGACATTGGGCAGGTAAATTCTTGTGCCTTGTGTTCCTAGCCTGTGACATGGGAGTGATGGGCTATGGATTCTGTGACTATCTCTCCCTTGGTATGAACCCAGATGCAATACCATCTCTTTCTTCCCTTGTGTGGAATACTCATGGTAAAGGATGAGGCCACAGAACCTAGGGTTGTAGCATGACAGAAAACCATGCTGTCATCGAGACCTGGGAAAGGTTCTCCTATGTCTACAGATTTCCCAGGGATCCTGGGAATGCAGAGTTGGATCTAGGACTACAGATTCCCCTCAATTCCTGTAAGACCTGCGTCAAGTCCCCGGACTCTCTGAGAATCTGTCCTGATGTGTGAAGTATAAATATGAAGTGAGCAGTGAAAGTGCTTGGCACGCAGGAGGACTCCAGGAGACAGGAGCCATGAGACACCGTTGTTTAGTTAGTACATGGGGCTGGACCTGCATTTGGTTCAAAGCCACCAGCTTACTATAGATCCCTTCACTTAAGAGCAAGATCCAGGCTGGGCAGTGGTGGTGCACACCTTTAATCCCAGCACTTGGGAGGCAGAGACAGGCGGATTTCTGAGTTTGAGGCCAGCCTGGTCTACAGAGTGAGTTCCAGGACAGCCAGGACTACACAGAGAAAACCCTGTCTCGAAAAACCAAAAAAAAAAAAAAAGAGCAAGATCCAGGAACTAGGGTCTGAGGGTACAGCCTAGTGGTAGAACTTTCACCTAGCATGCACACAGCTCTGAGTTTCAACCTTAGCACAGAGAGAGAGGGGGGGGAGGGAGAAAGAGGGAGAGAAGAGGGAGGGGTAGAGAGAGATGGGGGAATGAACGAGAACGCTAGTTACTCCTGGCACATTTCAGATTCTGGCTTACAGACATTTGCCTGGGAGGTAACGTGAACTGGTCTGCATATCCTGGCCATGGAGCAGAAGGTAGAACAGGACAGCTACATGCCTGGGACTGCAAACAGAGGATGCCAACACCTACCTGTCTTGGGTTTTTTTGAACGTCAGTCTCCAGATTACATGACTGAAGAGCACTAGGATTCAAACCCAGGTGTGTCTAAATCTGACGCTCCTAAACCAGCCAGCTTGAGTACCCATCGATCATTTCACCCTTCTCTGTTGTGCAGTTCTAAAGCTGCAGTATGCTCACAGTGTGCTTGATGGGGTCACTTGCCAATGTCAGCTTGTACTCCCAGCCTTTCTGTCAACCCCTGAGCCATTTTTAGGGTTCTTACCAGCAGGGGAGCAGAGAAGGCAGCATGGGGCTTGTAAGGAGCTTCTGTAAACTCTCCAGTGTTGGGCACCAAGTGTCTTGGCTTCTAGGAACTTCTTGCTGCCTCACCACAGGAGGAGGGGTGTGCCAGAACTGTAGGGAATGCTTCCCATGCACGTGGCCCTCAACTCCTGGCAGGAGCCAAACACTGTTGGGCTGCCACGTTGGCCCTCCTGGCCTGCAGCCCCTGGATGGATGTCCTGGCTGGTCCCTGGGGTGGGCCCCTCCCCAGGCAGCTGTGCTGTTCTCTTCGGGAAAGCACTGGCAGATGTTGTTGATTTAAATTGTTTCCTTATTATATTCTTCATTCAGGCTGGGGCTGCCTCTCATCAACCTAGATTCTAGATTGCATCACTAGGACCGCTTGTATAAGGAGCCAGGGAAAGCTTGGGGTTTAGGCTATGCTGGGCAAAGCCAGGGAGGGGCAGGTGGACAGCAGGAGTGGGTACCAAGTGATGGAATTTGTTCTGGTGCCTATGGGCTGGATCTGAGGACTAAGTCTCCCAGGACCCAGGAGCACAACTAGGACTGAGAGGTTCTCGTGTCCCCTTGTACCAGAGTTACCTGAAAGATGGATGAAGAGTGGCTTCCAAGGCCCCTGACAGAGCATCTCAACTGGAGCTGATTTGGTTAAGTCCCAAAACAACTTGTCACATCTGGAGTTATTCTACTCTGCAAGGTGCAGCTAAATGTGCCACTGTGCACAGGACAACTCACAAAGAAAATCCCTGTCCTGCAGAGCCCATGGTCCTGGCAGACCTGCTAGCAATCTTATTGGTGGCAGGCTAGTAGACATTGTGTGCTCACTTGTGTCTGGAAATGCCTGTCATGCTGGGCTTCACTTTTTTTTTTTTTTTTTTGCTCAGAAGATTTAAATACCTAACTCTGCAAGTCTAATGTCCCCTGCTGAGTATGCCAGTGATGTACTGATGGACATTTATATTTACTCTGTGTGTGTGTGTGTTTGCATCATGTGTATTGGAGGGATAGAACTTAGGTTGCTAGGCTTGTGTACCAAGTGCCTTTTCCTGGTAAGCCTTTTTTTTTTTTTTTTTTTTTTTTTTTTTTTTTTTTGACTCCTAGTGAGAAAGTAAAGTGTTTTAGGTGACCCTAAGGTCACCCAGGAGCCTTATCGCAGGGACTGACCTGCCATATTATTCACTGAGGCTCACTTTTCTGCTTGCACCTTAGTACCAACTCTGGTGAAAGTCCCCCTGGGCTTCTTGATTCCTAGCAACCTATGCCTGGGAGGGAGCTCACATGGCAGCTTGTCACCTCTGTGGTGGAGATCTAGGGCCACCAAGATTCTAGGACCCTGTTGCACCTTGTAAGCAGTGATGCTGCTAGGTATCGAGATTGTTGCAGTGAGCTCCTTCCTGGGGACTATGAAGCCTGACTCTGGGGGACTCCTGATGGGACCATTGCATTTCTGTCAGAGAAACTGTTGGAAGTGGCTCACTTCAGCCTGAACTGCAACCCTCCCCACCCTCTGGGGCCTCTTTAATCTTGTTTATTGTAAACCAGAGAGGCAGTAGAGTGGCCTTTCCTTCCTCTTCAGTATCTGTTTACTCTCCTACTGGGGAACTGAAATGATAGTGCACTAGTCTCATGGCAGGCTGCTGCAGGGAGACCTGCTGTTCTGGGACTTCGTTCCACCCTCCTGAACATCAGTTTCTCTACACATAGAACAGGGATGGTATTTATACAGACCTCAGGACAGAGGAGACTTCTTTCAGTCCTGTGTTTGAACCATGAATCCCATAGAATTAGCTCAAGGTATGGGTGATGCTTTAATGCACTGGAAGGGCCAGAGAACAGACTAGATCCCACTCTGCCAACTCTGCCCTAGGCTTTAGGGAGAGGAGCCATGGTAACAGACAGATGTGGTCCCACTAACATGTGACGCTGCAGGCACTAGTTTGATGGTCTTCTCTACATTCCACTTGGGCTGGCAGTGAGGAAGGAGTCGCCACGACAGCCCTATGCAGTGGGCATGCCTTTCAGGCTTTCCTTGTAATCCTATTGCTGGAGGCTTTTCTTTCATCTTTACCTAGCTGACCTCAGCTTTGAAACCCTGCCTGTGGCATCAGTGTCCCCAGATTCTGTCCTACTCTGTAGAGTGCTCTTGTAGCCCTTCTTCAGGGATACTGGGCAGCCGCAAGCTGCTTCTTGTCTAACACATTTCCCACTCTGTTCGAGGACAATTTAAGAGGCTCATTCCACACCTGTAGCCTGAGCTGCTGCCTGCAGCCATTCTCCATGGGTACCTCACAGAGGTCTGCTTGACAGTTGGATGTAGGTCCAAGGGTCTTGCTAAACCAGTCTACATGACTGCATGGGGTAGGTAGAGCCAGTCAGGGAAACATACATACAGTGAGGTTCCTGTCAGATCCAGAAAAGATCCAGAAAGTCTGGAGCATCTGAGACCACTGTTTTGTGGGGCACTTACTCTATTTTAGGACAGTTCAAAAATAACTGCGTGCTGGCCACAGAGACCACAATGGGTAAAGGGCTTGCCCTGTTTCTCTGGGATTTGCACGTCTAATTGTATGTTTTAAAGCTAAAAGCAAAACCTGTCTCTTTAATTACCTGTCCCTGGCAGTAGCAGCAGGGATGCACACCCTAAAACCCCAAGCTGGGAGAGCTGACTGCCAGCCTTCCAGCCCTGATAGTGGATGCCCACATCATAGTATGTCCCAACTTGGCAGTGCCTCAGGAGTAAGCGTGGACCCGGACAACCTTGAATCAGATACTTGTGGCTCAGACGCCTTTGCTTGTAACCACCCATCCTAATTCCCCTTTCCTTTAAAGTTAACATTTTAATTAGTAGAACTACTCTTAGACAAAACAAAGTACCTCAACAACCCCTCACCTGCGGTTTTGTCAGGCTTGACTGAGCTATCCCTTTTCTTCTGGCTATTGTCCCTTCGTATCAGTCTGAATAAGCCAGGTGTCCAGGGAGTTGGCAGTTCAGAGTTCTGGTCTTCTCAGGGCTGGGATGATCTCTTTGAGGCTTGGTTTTTGCCATTTTTTTTTTAGTGAGTTATCTGGGGCTGAGAATGCTAAAGGTTTGTGATCTTACATTTGCTGTTGTCTAGCTTCCTCCGGAGCTGTGATATCAAGGCAGGGAGTGGGTTCCATGCTGTTTACATTTTAGCTAAATTTGTCTTTTCACACTTTCCTGCTTTCCCTGGTTATGGCCCACTGTGCTCCTGATGAATGGGGAGAGATGCTGGGTACTGCTATGCGTGGGCCTGTGGTGTCATTGCAGGCCCAGTCTCTGCTTCCTAGCACCTCCCAGCCCACTGAGGTGCTAGGAAGCAGATGGTGTGTGGTGACACTGAGCTCTCAGCATCCTTGATACGCTGGGGTCTTTCAGTGTCCGAGGGGCTTCTGCTCTTCCCCAGAGTGGCTGTTTTGTTTCAAGACAGTTTCTCTGTTTAATAGCCCTGCCTATCAATTTGTAGACTAGGCTGGCCTCAAACTCACAGAGATCCGCCTGCCTCTGCCTTCTGGTGACTGGGATTAAAGGCATGTGCTGCACCACACACAGAGTCAGAAAGACTTCTAGACTGAAGAGGATTTAGTTCCCTTTGCCTACACAGGCATTGTGAAAATTTACAACTGATATTAACAGTTCAATGAAAAAATAAGGAATTGGGCATTAATTCAGTGTTGAGTGCTTGCTTAACATGTGCAAAGCCTTAGGGTCAGTCCCTAGGACTAGCAGCAGTGAGAAGAGGAAAGAGGCTGAGAGGCAGTGCTGGAATGCTTGTCTGACACTCATAAGTTCCCGAGTCCATCCCTAGAGGGAAAAATGACACAGTATCTCTCTCTTGCCATCCTCATCTGTAGTCTCCAGACACCATGCCAGTGGTGGTCCTTGTCTGATGTCGTGGGCACCTTTGAATTTTCTGTGCATATCATCATGCATGTGTCCTTTTGAAACTAACAAAGATGATATATTATAGAAGCCCTTCTGACTTTTTCTACTGCCCTGCTGGTGAGTAAGAGTACCCTTCTGTCCTTCCCTTCTCTTTGTTTCTTTACTTTTTGTTGTTTTGATTTGAGTTTTGGTTGGTTGGTTGGTTTGTTTGTTTGTTTGTAAGTCAGAATCTCTTGTGTAACCTTGGCTGGTCTCAACTCAGAGATCCATCTGCTTCTGCCTCAGGAGTGCTGGGATTACAGGCCTGTACTACCGAGCCCTACTCCCTTTCCTTTCTCACCCCTTCCACCCCTCTCAGACATGGCTCCTCTGTGTAGCCCTAGCTATCCTGAAACTAGTTCTGTAGACCAGGCTGGCCTCAAAACCAGAGATCTGATCTGCCTTCCTCTGCCTACTAAGTGCTGGATTAAAGGTGTGTACCACTGTGCCCAGCTTTCTTTCCCCTCTTGCTACCAGTTTCCTACCTGATGTCCCTAAGTAGTCTGTTACATGGAGTTGTCTCTATTTTTGTGTAACTATGAAGGCCTTGGCTACACACCCTATCTCAGCACCCCCACGTGGTCCCTTTGTAATTTGGGACCAAGACTCCCTCTCTCCCTACCACTCTGCCCCCTTTGTTTCTCAGCACACACTGGCCACATTCCTGCACATGTCCCCACAGCTCAGGTTGCTACTCCTAATGTCTTCTTCTGTGTCCTTGTGGCTCACTCACTGCTGCAGTGCTTTGACTTGATATTTCTTTCTTGCTAAGACCTTTCCTGGCCACCTTTCCCTCGCATCTGGGGAATGTGACTAGCCACTTGACTGGCCCCTGCCCACCTCCTCTCATTTCCTTTTTACCACGTAGGCTTAATGTGTTTCTTACCTACTGCCAAAGTAGCGTCCCCTCAAAAGCAGGAATTTCATTTCTGTCCAGAAGTTGTACACGTGCATAGCACACTGAGGATTTGAAGTGAATCCAGTCTGATATTCCTAAACCCAACCTGGCCAGCTCTTGCACCAGGGCTCATGGCTACCTTTTTGACAACCTTAGTCCTGCCTCTAGGTCTGAGTTCTTGTCTGTCTCATCTCTGTCTGGAACCTTGTTCCTTGACAGGGCTTGGGTCTGGTGGAACACCTAGTCTTTGTCATCCTACATGGCCCAGGCCTTGGCCTGGAGTTCACAGTACATCTTTAGAACTTGGGTAAGCATTGCAGCATTTCTAAACCTTTCTTCATGTGAAAAGGAGACATGGAAACAGCCACTATGTTGAAGACTGTGGGATGAGGCTATGACAGGTACTCAGAAGTGACCCTGTCTGTAATGTTTATTACACCCTCACTCTGACTTCCTAGGGTAGGACCTGGTAAGGCTGCCTGCTGCTTCCTTTCTTTAGAGGTGGGGACATGTTCAGAGCCTTTAGGCAACAGGAGGGAGGCCCAGGGCTGATCCCAGAAACCCTGCCCTGCTTAACTTCCTGTAGAAGGAGGGAACAAGCCTGTCACCTGAGAGCCTGGGAAGGAAGGCTTTTAGTGATTTGCTTTCCCTGGCAGGGGAGGGCTGACTGGAACCACATTTGAGCCTCAGGCTTCCTAGCTGCTATTCCCAAAACATACTCAAAAGAGGGCGGGCAGTTTGCTATCAGCCTTTGTTCCCAGACTCTAACCCTAATTTCTCCAGGTGTTTCAAGTGTCCTAGCCTTCCTGCTTCTGAAGGTCTCAAGCAGCTGCTCCTACTCCTAGATAGGGGTGTGTGTGTGTGTGTGTGTGTGTGTGTGTGTGTGTGTGTTGTGGGGAGCTGAGGATTCACACAGAGTGGTTCCCAGTTCTGTCCTCTTTTAGGCTCAGGCCTCAGTTGCTCCAGAGTGACTTTTCTATGCCCTTCTACTCCCTGCCTATGTCTGCTCTCTGCTTCCATCTAAGGCACATCCATGAGGGCAAGGCAGCCATGAGCAGACACAGACATGACTCCCCACCCCACACTGGTGTCATACCCTCCTCTCCCCAGTGCCAATCCTCATTGATGTTTCTGTTTACCAAGCATATTCTCACGCCACCTTTGCTGGTCTATAGCTCGCTCCACTATGAGCTTTGCTGAGGTATTACTGCTACCTCAGGTAGCAGCTCTGCCTTATCTCTCTCTCCCAGCTCTCACCTTCCCTGCCCTGCCTTTCTTGTTTCTATTTATCAGATGTTCTGTGCATTTTCTCTTCTACTGACATAAATTTACCATGTAATCCATCTATTTGAGGTGTATAGTTCAGAGTTTGGGTTTTGTTTTTATTTTGTGTTTAGGTGCTCAGTATGGAACCCAGGGCCTTGCACATGACTGGCAAGTGTTCACTCCCACAGACAGTGGCTCTTCAGGTTCACAAGGCTATGCTCTCCTTGCTTCAGACCGTTTTCATCACTGCACCAAGAAACCCCACACGTTAGCTGTCACTATTTCCCTAACCCCTGTCCCCTGGCAGCCACCAGTCTCCTTTCTGTCTTTCTGGGCATTTCTTACAAATAAAATCTACACTAGACTCTCCTGTGTGCCTGCCTGAACTTAGCAGTAATGTGTTCAAGGTTAGTAGCACTCTTGGGTTACTAACTCAAGGTTAGTAGTGAGTGCCTCCTTCCTTTAATTACCAAAGGGCACTACACCTCAGGAGCAGACTACAAGTATTCACCTTCACCATTGGGGTGTTTGGGTTGCTTTTGCTTTTTAACTATTGTGACCAGTGCTGCTTGGCACACTTATATGCAGGTTTTGGTGTGCATGTAGATTCTGTTTTTGTTGGGTGTGGACCCGGGAGTAGAATTACTGGGTCATATGGTAATGTGGAACTGCTGGCCTCACAAGCCCAATAGGACTTCAACTGCCAGGTTTTTCTGCTGTTTGAGCCCCTGAGCCAATGTGGCAGCTGAGTTCTCACTCAGCTAGACAGCCTGGATTGTAGCCTGCTTTGTGAGTCCTGGCCAGTGTCACCAACTATAAGAAAGGGTGGCACAGATTCACAACCACTGAGAGGTGAAGCAGGCAATGCCTGACTATAGCCTTCTTTGACCCTCACCCCAAAGCATGAATCTGGCAGGTATCCCATGTTTCTTGGGTCCCTCAGGGTATGGGAAGGTCCCGTCTCGCTGTCTGCATGACTGTCCATCCAAGTAGTGGGGTGCACTGGATGGAGATGCTGTCACACACCTCCTCCTTCCTGTGCCTGCCTCTTTCTGAGCACCAGTTCTGCCAGGGTGGGGGTGAGCGGGTACTGTGCACTGCTGTCACCCCACATCTTGCTGAGCCCCCCCACAACAACTGGATGAAGATTGGATGAGCTGCTTTCGGAGTTCACATCGTATAATGGCCACCTCATTTACAAGTGCTGAGTTGTTGATGCAGTCTCATTCCAGGGCAGGAAGGTTGGAATCTTACCTGGTATCAAAGAACCTTCTTTTTCCATAGACAGTGGCTGGCAGGCTTTTGCCAGCACTCTGAACAGGCTGTGGTGACTACTAACTCTGCAGTTCTTTGAATGGTGCCTGGCACCTGGGAAGCAGCATGTAGCATTAGCTGTTGCGGTTGTTGTCGTTAGAGGAGTCTGCCTGAACCCAGCTGTGGGCCGGGTAGACTGGTTGGTGGGAGATCTGGGGAGCTGACCTAGCCTTGGCCTCTTATCTGTACAGTGAGTTGAGTGAGTCCATCCTGGGAAGACTGAAGTGAGAGTCACATAAATGGGCAGCAGGAACTTGGGAGTTTAGGAACAGCCAAGGTCAAGGAGCGAGGAGTAGACTGAGCACATCAGCGCTCCCGGAAGGCTAGCCGCTTTAGCCTTCCCTCGCCCGGTGGCTGCTTTTTGATGTTTCATTTCTCATTTCATGCTTTTTGTGTGTTTATGATCATGCTAGTGTATTCTTATGGGAACACTGGCATTGGGCCTTTGCTCTGTCTGTGATAGGACTGGAGTGGGGACTCCACATGAACCTCATGCTCACCTATCCCATGTTCACCTATTGTGTCTCTGCAGGGAGGAGGTGCAGGAGAACTGTGTGCGGTGGCGGAAGAGGTTCACCTTTGTGTGTAAAATGAGTGCCAACCCGGCCACAGGCCTGCTGGACCCCTGCGGCTTTCGAGTATCTGTGCGCAAGGTGAGGTGGGTTCATGTGACTGAGCCGAAGGACTGTGAGCTTAGAGTGGAAGGTGCATGAAGGGCTGATGACCTGTGGTTTTAGTCCCCTTTCCTACCATGTCCACTTCAAGGAGAATTGTGGGTTGTTTTTGTGTTCTTTTCTCATGGTGCTTTTGGAAGATTTGTGAGAGCCCAGGGTTCACTAGTCATACTCTATATGTCTCTGTCTTTCTACAGGAGCTGAAAGGTGGGAAGGCCTATTCCAAGGTAAGAGGGCCGTGCGGGAGCCTTGTTTCACACCGCTCCCTTCTTCCTTTTCCTAGGATGTCACTAGTTAGGGTAGGGATTGGTTAAGAAGTTAATAAGATCTCCCAGCCTCTGCCTCCAAAGGGTTAAAGGGGTGTGCAGCCATACCCAGCTTCTATACTTTGTGTGTTTTGCTGGAGATTGAACCCAGGGCCTCACACACGCTAGGCAAGTCCTCTACCACTGCCTCTGGTTTTCTAAGGAAAAAAGAAACGTACATACAAAACTGAATGCAGCATGCATATGACTTAGAGGAATGGGAAGCGAGTGCTGTGTGTACATGTGTGTTTAAAAGCGGCAGTTGTTCAAATTGATGTACATATACAGCTTGAGCTTTTTACTTACCCAGTGCATTCTGGGCATCTTTCCAGGTCACCTCAGCTCTCTGTATTCTTTCTAATGGCAGCAGCGTCTCACTGTGTGCTGGTGATAGAGAGACAGCAGCCATTCACTGCTGTTGTAGAGCTGGTGATCCCAGGTCTTCATTAGTGCTGTCTTCCGCAGCCACCTCCTCCCCTGGCTTCAGCCCTATGATTAAAAGCTTCTCTATGGGGACAAGTGGGAGAAGATGGCCTGGCTTTGAGTGAGCTTGTTCTGTCCTCCATCTCTGTTCTCTGGGGTACTCTTGGTCAGCCCAGCTCAGGTGGGACTGTACCTACACCCTGCCTCTCACCCTGTGAGAGATACCTGAGATAAGGGGAGCATGGGCTCACATATCCCCACTGCTAGAGCTCCAGAAGCCCATAGCTCTTAATGCCCTGGCTCAGAATTAGAGGGGCCTGTCAGAGGGCAAGTGTCTTCTGTTTACTCGTGAGTAAGGATTGCCAGTGTGTAGCCAATGAGCCTCCAGCCCATATCAGATGCTGCCAGACCTTTTCCTGCTGTTCCATAGCAGAATCTCACCATGGGCTTTATCCCATTATGTAGACAAGGAAACCAATACACTCAGAAGTACTAAACTGTAAAATGAGGTCCATCTGAGTCATTACAAGGGCTTGAATCAAAACCTACTTTTCTGACCATGAAGCCTGTGCCCCTAAGCACTGTAGTCAAGACTTGGATGTAACTGGTGCACAGTAAATATCCAGTTAGTTTGCTACCCTGGTGCTCCCCAAGCCTGGCACTCCCTCTATTCCTCTTTCTATTCAGGTAGATGTGGAATCCATCTGACTCTCCAGTACTGCTGCTCTTGCCCTTTCTCTCTCTGTCTCATGTACACACATCCCAGGAGGAGCAGCTCAGCTCCTGGGTTTATGTCCTTACACTAGCCCCTCACTCTTCCCTCCACTGGGACTTCATGGTGATCCTGCCTGCTCTGTAGTATCCCCTACCCTGACACCAAGTTCCCACGGGCCTTCCATCTCCTCTGCCTGCTCTTCTGTCAGCTCCCTACAGGATGGCCTTGTTTCCCTGGGAACAATGTGTCTGTGTCACAGAGAACAATGTCCTTTCATCTCAGGCATACTGGCCGTAGTGCACCCTGGGACTGCACACAAAGGGTGCTTTGTGCCACATGTGAGCTTCTTGCTTTGCCACATTGGTGCTGCTGACCCAGGATCCTGTCCTTGAGTCCTGGTTATACAACAGTCAGTGGGGCTGTGGTGTGAGCCTGTTCTCCCCCGCCCTCCCCAAGTTAACCCTTCTGTTGCATCTGTTGCCCAGCAGCCGTCCTCCCTGCAGCCTCCCACTTTTTTTTTTTTCCTCCCAGCTGGGCTTCACTGACTTGAACCTGGCGGAGTTTGCAGGCTCAGGCTCCACTGTACGCTGCTGCCTGTTGGAAGGATACGACACCAAGAATACCCGGCAGGACAACTCCATCCTCAAGGTACCAGGGCTCTACCACCTCTTCTGTCTTAACAAGGGGTAGGGGCAAATATATCTCCTCATCAGAAATACAAGTTCTCAGAGATTCTGTGAGGATGCTGGCCCTGAGTCATGGCCTCAGTTTTCTCATGTATGGTTGGGTGTGACCCCCACCTTCCCTAAGGGCTTGATTAGCACCTTTGTCAGTCCTTTTTTATCTCATGACCCTAACAGCAAGCACAGCCTATCCATGTGGTGTCTGTTATTACATCCAAGTTTGAGTACAGGGAGTGGTGACAGCAAAAATTCCATCATTTGCCCTAGGTCATAAGCAGAGTTGGCATTAACCCACCAGTCATTTAACCACACAGCCTAGGTTCTAATTGTTGCCCGTCATGATCTGAGACCTCCTGGCTCCTGGTGAGGTATCAGTGAGCAAAACTCATGCTCTGGACCCGTGCACACTGTGTAGGGAGAACACTCTGAGGGCTACAAGGATTCTAGGAGCCCAGGTAGCTTCTTCCCTCAAGCAGCTGCCGATTTGTCTTCTTAGGAATGGAAATATTCAGGTATCTGTACTAGCACACCTCTTCATCCCTTTCCACAACCTCTTACAGGCTGACCAAGAAACCAGGTTTGCCTAAATACCATATCTGAGCTGACCTAGGAGTGCCAGCTGTACCTGGCACAGAGCTGGCCATGAGGTAATTGACAGGACCTGAGAAACATCCGAATAGGTTTAGGCTGGTAATGTGGTGGCATGCTGTGTAATCCCAGAATTTGACAAGATCGTTTGACAAGTTTGAGCCAGCCTGAACTATATATAGCAAGAACTATATACATCTGTCTTTTAAAAACATTGGTGATACATGCCCTTAATCCCTGTACTCTGGAGTCAGAGGAAGGTGGATTTACATGAGTAGGGCAGTCAGAACTACACAAGTCCATGTAGGGGCAGGGGGAAGAGAGGAAGGAAGGAAGGAAGGAAGGAAGGAAGGAAGGAAGGAAGAAAGAAATGAATTGGAAGGTCCAGACTGGTTGGTGGAAAGTCTTCCCCAGTAGGCCTGTACACTCAAGATGGTGGAAGAGGCCTGGGGCCAGGTGGCCTCAGGTTCAAGACCTGCCCCCCTATATCCTGTTTGCTGAGT
Organism: Rhabdomys pumilio; assembly: GCA_030674055.1. NCBI lineage: Eukaryota > Metazoa > Chordata > Mammalia > Rodentia > Muridae > Rhabdomys > Rhabdomys pumilio. The sequence goes on along the minus strand of JANHMN010000139.1, from coordinate 15,902 downwards.
TTTGGGAAGTCAGTTATCCTCTTAGTCTTTCTTGGTGCCCTCAACCTGCATCTGGGTGTCAGCCACCTTGTAGACTGCTGTCATGGCTGAATGAGATGATCCATAAAAAAGACCAAGCCCTGAGGCTGTGGTGATGCTCACATGGAGGTCCTGGGTGGTCTGGGATCTGAACTCTCCTTTCTGTCTTGCTATTCTCTGCCTCCACTCCATCTCAGCTGTATGGGGACTCATACTTGACCATGTTTAGACCATTGGCAGAGTCATTGCAGCTGGGTGTTAAGTTCCATACTGGCAGCATATTTTTCTTCATTTTCCAATAACTTTTGCCTTGTGTGGTGACACACACCTTTAACCCCTGAACTAAGGAGGCAGAAGTAGGTGGATCTCTGAGTTTAAGGCCAGCCTGCTCTGCAGAGTAAGTACCAGGACAGCCAGGGCTACACAGAGAAACCTTGTCTCTAAAAACCTAAAAAAGAAGAAAAAAAAGAGAAGAAAAAACCTTTTCTACAGGCCCTGCTTGCCATGGTGGGCCCTGTGGGGATCCTTGAGTCCTGTTCCCCAACTCAAGGTTCTGTTCTCACACACGTGGGCAAAACAGATGTGAGAGAATGTGGTCCCTGAAGCTCACTTGCTCCCCTCAGGTGCAAGGTGTCCAGCAAACTGTCAGTGGTCGGTTTGTCTGTCTTGTCTTGTCTTGTCTTGTCTGCCTGCCCACCTATCTCTATCTATCTATCTATCTATCTATCTATCTATCTATCTATCTATCTATCTATGTTTTCCAAGCAGGGTTTCTCTGTGTAGTCCTAGCTATCTTGTAACTCACTTTATAGATCAGGCTGGCCTTGAACTCACAGAGATCCACCTGCCTCTACCTCCAGAGTGCTAGGATTCAAGACATGGGCCACACTCCCAGCTTCTTCCACTGGGCTCCCCATTCCACACAGGATACAGGCTTCACTGTGGACAGGTGTCTTAGGGTTTCACCGCTGAGAACAGACACCATGTCCAAGTCAGGTCTTATAAGGGCAGCATTTAATTGGGGTTGGTTTACAGGTTCAGAGGTTCAGTCCATTATCATCAAGGGAGGAACATGGTATTAGCATCTAGGTAGGCTTGGTGCAGGAGAGGTTGAGAGTTCTACATCATCTTCTGAAGGCTGCTAGTGGAAGACTGACGTCCCTGCAGCTAGGATGAGGGTCTTAAGCCCATGCCCACAGTGACACACCTACTCTTACAAGGCCACACCTCCTCCTAATAGTGCCATTCCTTGGACCAAGCATATACAAACCATCACAGCAGGTGACATGGGAAGGGACAGAGTTGGGATTGGAACTCATAGGCTGCCCAGCTCAGTGTTAGCAGCTGGTGATAATTTCTACCTTCTACCCATAGGTCACCATTGGCATGTTCCTGCTCTCTGGAGACCCCTGTTTCAAGACGTAAGTGTCACCCTGGCTATAGGTGGGGACGGGCCATGAGATAGATTCTTTCTTTCTCCAGGTTCTGGGGTACCTCTGTCTCCATTTGATCCTGAGATTGGGGCACTCCAGTCACATACCCCTCTGTCTTCCCAAGGCCACCATCCACTGCCAAGTCCATCTCCATCCCGGGTCAGGACTCCTCCCTGCAGCTGACGTGTAAAGGTGGTGGGACCAGCAGCGGTGGCAGCAGCAGTTCCCTAACTGGGTCCCGGCCCCCCCAAGGCCCGGCCCACCATCCTGGGCTCAGGTACCAAATTCATCTGCCTATCTCTCCCCTGCCTGTGACCTCAGCTTCTCCCCTGAGCTTCCTGTCCTAGGAAGATGCTTATCAAGAGGTGGGTGCAGGCATGGTAGCTCACGGCTTTAATTCTTTCACTCAGAAGACAGAGGCAAAAGGATCTGTGAGTTCCAGGCCAGCCTGGGCTATCAGTGAGACCTTATCTCAAAAGAGAGGGTGATGGGGCAGTGGAAGAGGCAGTATGCGTCTACTAGTGCTGCCATTGCTCATGTGTTAGTGCCATGATAGCCTCAACCCCACATATCCTCCCAGAGGTACTCAACTCTGGGAGGTAGAGAAGCCCCAAGATGATTAGTGAGCAGATAGCACATGTGGCCTCCAGACCTGAGACCTAGGGTGGACTTAAGTACCAGGGCTTGGCTTTTCCCTACGGCTCTTCCCTACGCCCAGCTTTCTTGCAGACCCAGCAAACCAGGTGAGGTCAAGAGCAGAAAGCTGCTGTTCCTGCCTGCCTTGACTTGGTCTGTACAGGAATAGGGGCTTCCGGCACCATTGTAGTCTCTAGCTTATGGAGGCTGGTAAGCCGAGGAGACAGCCATCTAGACAAGGTTATCTTAGCACAGATGTTGCCCTTGAGGGGACTTAAAGGAGCAGTTCTCTTGGGGCAGAGTGGTACTTGAAGACCCATGTGTTAGCAGCTGGTTTCCCTGCCACATGCACAGAACATGTTGAAAACCTGTTGGCACGTGTATGTGATCCCAGGGTGAAAAGGTGTAGGCAAGAGAATCTGAAGTTGATTCTGCATCTACATAGTAAATTCAAAGCTGTCCTGGACTGCATAGGAACCTATCTTACAATAAAAAAAAATGGGCATGGTAATCCACATCTTCATCCCAGAAGTAGGAGGTGGCTGGATCTTTTGAGTTACAGGAAGCTCGGTCTTTATAATGAATTTTAGGCCGTTTGCCTAGTGAGACCCTATCTCAAAAAAACAAACAAAACCCTCCCTGGCTTTGGTGGGGATCTGGGCAGATCTGAGTTCAGCCAGTAGCCTGGTTATATGTGCTCATCTCTGCAGTGGAGGAGGAAAGGGTGAGTCCAGTTCTTCCCTGCAGTGTTGGTTGGCAGGACTGGGATGTATGTATCCTAGGTCCCCGCCTAGGCCCACCTAGTTCTCTTGTGTTTATATCTGGGGAGCACTAAGGAGATTTGCTTTGAAATGACCTGGAGCATCCCCCACCGGGATCCACCCTTTCCTGGATTTGTCCATGAGCCCAAGCTCGTGCCAGTTTCAAGGCCTTTATATGCCATCCCTGTGTCTGGAAGGCCCTGTGCCTGCTGCCTTCTCTGTCTCCCCACCTTGGTGTCCTAAAATGGCATTAGATGATCTGGGAAAAGCCTTCCCTGATCCACAGACTGACCAGGCCCTGCATGTATGCTGCCTTTGCCTCACACCACTCACCATGATTGTGGATAAACAGTTAAGATTTGTCCTCAGAGGTCTGTGATAGATGCTCCCAACAGCTATTTGTAGAAAGGGTAACCTGGGTACCAAGGGTAGCATGTGGCTTGCTGCAGGTTGTTGCTCCTCTAGCCTTGGTCGTCAGTCTGCAGAATGGAGTCACAGTGCCCGTGGAAGGCTTGTTGAGAGTTGTAGGTGAGATAGTGCCTTACTGTAGCTTTGCTCTTCTCCCCAGGACTACCAGAGGAGCCAGACCAGAGTCTGTCCAGTCCTGAGGAAGTGTTCCATTCTGGCCACTCCCGCAACTCCAGCTATGCCAGCCAGCAGTCCAAGCTATCTGGTGAGTGGTCAGGACTTACACTTGGGACCTCCCACAGCCTTGGGCCCCTGTAATCACCTTTCCAATATTGTCCACGCCCCCCCAGGCTACAGCACCGAGCACTCTCGTTCCTCTAGCCTGTCTGACTTGACACACCGCAGAAATACATCCACTAGCAGCAGCGCCTCTGGTGGTCTCAGCATGGCTGTAGAGGGTCCTGAGGGCATCGAGAGGGAGCATCGGCCCTCTGAGAAGCCACCTCGGCCTCCTGAGAAGCCCCCACGCCCCCCACGCCCCTTGCATCTGTCAGACCGCTCTTTTCGGTGAGTCCCATTGTTGGGGCTCTCTGGTAAACAGATCCTTCCAGTGTTCCCTCTAGTTCTTTACATCTGACCACACACAGGGTTAGACAGAATAGATTCGCCATCTCAAGAGTGCTGAATGGTGATTTCACCAACTGCTAAATGTAAAAGCACAGCCCTGGGCTAGGCGTGTGTACCCTTGCTTAGACAGTGCTGCCGTTGTGGTTTTGTGTATTAGTCTGTAGAACCAACACACCTTGTTTGAGCCTAGACCTGCTGCACACGTGTCCTTGGGCTTGTGGCAGACTCCTTAGCCTCTTAGTCCGAGTCAGCTGTCCGTCAGTGCCTGCCCCGAGCGTGGAGGGGACGGCTATGAAGTGCATGACGGTGTGCGTAGAACGTTCTAGAGTTGTGGGTGCTAGAGTTTTATCCTTGTCTTGTTGCTGAACCTGTCACTGTGCTGTCATAATCCTGTTCCTCTCCTCTAAGGAGAAAGAAGGACTCCGTGGAGAGCCACCCAACCTGGGTGGATGACACTCGTATTGACGCAGACGACATTGTGGAGAAGATAATGCAGAGCCAGGACTTCACTGATGGCAGCAACACTGAGGGTGAGCTGCTCGCTCCAAGCCAGCTGGGGTGATGATGGCCTCCAGACCTGTCCCTGTCCCTCTCAGCCTCTGTCCTCCCTTATGTCCCCACAGACAGTAACCTTCGGCTGTTCGTGAGCCGTGATGGCTCCACCACACTGAGCGGCATTCAGCTGGCCAACAGGTAGGGCCTAGGGACGGGGAGGTGGGGTAAGGCAGCCATGGGATCCTAGGCTTTGCTTTAAACATTCTTGTTACCAGTGACCTTGGGCCCACTACCTTCAGAGTCCTTTACCAACTCTGCCTTCCCACCGGCCTTCGTGAAGAGTTACACCTTAGGCAGGGGTGTCCTGGGGCATTTCCTTGTGTTTCTTGGAGCTAGGAACATGTCTTTGGAACTTCTGGATCCAGAGCCCAAAAACTTTAGGAAGGGTGTGTCTTGTGTTGCTCTGCTGACCCCTGTTGGCCGAGGCTAGAAATTACAACTACCCTCTCCCAGCATTCCTGGGCTGCCCTGGGTGGAAGAGCAAGGAACCAGGGGACCACCTTACAAAGGTGATAAAGACCGTCCTTAGACCATTTGCAAAATGAGAAGCCAACTCAGAGACTGGAGGAGAGAAACCAACCTGGTTTCTGCAAGAGCTAAGCGACGAGGAGAGTAGATGTGACCCCTTTCTCATGCCTTCCTAACGAGTCTTAACAGTCCTCCAAACCCGAGTTTTCATTTGTCAGATGACACAGGGAACAGTTTCTCCTTACCAGGGTTACTGTGAGAGGGCTGGTCTTCCCAGGTGGGTGCACAGCAGGTGTCCAGGGGGGACCAGGCACAGCTGTTACCCTGGTCTTCTGTTACCCTGACCAAATGACTGAACACCTCAGTTTTTGCCAGTATATAGGAGACTGGCAGAGTAATGCATGTGAAGTACCCACAAGGACTGGCCAGGGGATTGCTCGGTAACTGCAGCTCACCCTCTCCATTCTGCAGAGTCTCCTCGGGAGTCTACGAGCCAGTCGTGATTGAGAGCCACTGAGGGATCCAGGTGTCCAGCTGAAGAAGGGTCCTGCCATTTCTGGCACCCAGGCCACTGGCATTTTGGAGGAGCCAGAACCTGCCCTCCGGATGGATCTGCTCTGCATTGCATCTGTGCCTCCTCTCTAGCCACAGCAGCCCCAAAGCGTCACTCCATTGTCCTCCCATCCACCCTGAGCCACTGTGAATATTGTCCTCTGAACCACTAGAAAAGGGGCAAGATGGAGCTGGCCAGGACGGCCCTGACTGGAGAGGACCTGGGCCCAGCAAAGGACACACAGCCATTCCATGTTGGGGGTGCTTGTGGCTTGCCCCACCCCTCTATCCCCCATGATCCACTTCAGGAGCAGCAGCCTCAGCTAGGCTGACGGGGCCCTTGCTCCTTTGTCCTTGCCCTTCAGGAGCTGGGCCACCCCAGAATCCTGCCACCTGTGACCCTCTGCTTACTGCTTCACTGTCCTTTCTCTGTGTCCTGAGGAGACCTGCGGGCAGCTTTCTCCTGGGAACCAAGACCTCAAACCCCTCACTCTGGGTTGAGACCCCCACCTCCTTAAATGTTCTGCTGCCCTGCAGCCTGCACTTTGCACATGCTTGTCCCCAGCACAGCCACTGGCCCTTGCCCTTCTCCAGGACTCCTGGGTGCTGTCTGCTGTGCAACCAGTCCTAGGGTACAGTAGCCCGGCTGGAACGTGGCACTACCCCTTCCCTCTAATTATCCCCAGCTCAGACCCAAGACCAGAGCTTAGAAAGGCCTGAGCATCACGGTGCCATCTGCCCAGGGCTGGGTCCTGAGCAGCTGGCCTTCCTGCAGGAAAGGAAGGGTGAGGCCCAGCCGTGCTGGGTAAGCAAAGGCCTTTTCCTCTGCTCTCATGTCAGCAGACCTGGGCTGGGTTCCAGGCTAGAGTCAGTCAGCCAGGTGGACTGTGACTGAGTGAACTGGAGCTGGCTTACTGCCAGACAAGCCTCAGCCCTCCTGGGCAAGGGGCATGCTTTCTCTGGGGAGTCTGGCCCTGTGCCCTGCCTAGGCTTTCCCCTTACTACCCACCCTCTTAGTACCTCCCCAACCCCCAGCACTTTCTGTTTGTCCTGTAATTTGCCTAAAGGAGGGTACTGGCTGCCAGCTCAGCCCTGGATAAACTCCCACCTCTCTTAAGTTTCACTCACTTTGTATCAACCCAGCAGGCTGGCGTTTCCTTGGCCCCTGAAGGTGTTTTTCTTTTGCTCCTGAGTTCACAGTTCTTGTATTCCTTCCACCCCAACAAGGGGAGATAGGTGCCTCTGTTCCCCACTCCACCTGTATCCCAGCAGGGCTGGGGATAGATGGGTATGGGACATTGTTTCTGTGGGTGGGGATGGCTGGACTCCCCAGGTTGGGAGGTTCCTTGCCTAGTTTGTCTTTCTCAGCTGGCAAAAGTTGGGACTGTCATCTTGGAGCTGCCTGGTGTTGGGACCAGATCATTTCTATGGGTTCTGTTGCCGTTTTTTGTAATCGGCAGATGAATGTTAGAACATGCTGCCAAGGCAAGGCAGAACATGGCTAGAGAAGGCTCTGGCAGCTCAGATTCCTTCCTGCCCAGCAGGTACCTGGCACTTTAAGGAACTCTGGTAGCTCTGTTCCTAGGTGAGGTGACCCCCCTCCCCCAGAAGATAGAGCACTATTTGTGCTTGTCTATGACCTTTCCCTGTCAGAGCATTATTTTGGTCTGGTTCTAAGTTCCAGTGCTCCAAACACAAAGCAGTTAGTACTGTCAGGAAGACTGCTCCTGACCAAGAGTCCCTGCCTAACCCAAGCCAGGGTCTGGACTGGGTGGTCACAGTAGACAGGAGCTGCCACATCCTCCACTTCCAGACACTGGGCCAGGATAACTGGACTGAAAACATGGCCACAACCAAATGAACACTGGTGGGAGCTAGAGCTAAGAGCCTTTCCTCGTGTGCTCAGTGATTCCCACGGGTGCCCAGAGCACCTGGACTTCAAATTCTATATACAAAGATAGGCTATATTAGAGTTATTTTTGGAAAGGAATTGGTCTATGCAATGCCAGTTTGGGACCTGAAAGACAGTTTAATGTTTTCTATTTGAGAGATAGAAAGATCTGCAATATTTTTAGGGTTCTTTTCTGGTTACCCACACTGCAGGGTCTGGCAGGATGAGCAGGCCCGGCTTCCTCTATGGGGAGGAGCGTTTGCTTTTGTTATTCCTTTCTGATCAGGTGACCACTGCTCCCCATTCCATGCTTGTTTGTATCTCTGTCTCAGCTTATAATAGAAAATGATGTCACATGGGGGAAATCAGCCTAGTGTTGATATTTGGTTTAGGGGGGAATTAAATGTCGATGTTTTTGTTACTGCTTTTTGTTGGTGTTTCTTTTAATATCATGATCATGTTGACTTGGGGGCTGCTAACAACAGAAGCTAGCCATGTATGTGATGACATGCTGGCGAAGGGGAGGTTAGGGTTCTCCAGTCTGGCCCCAGTCATCTTCACCTCATACACACACACACACACACACACACACACACACACACAACATACATGTCTATACACATTTATATGAATGGGCCCTTGACAAAGGTCAGAGAACTGCTAATCCTGCATATCTTTTTGTTTGAGACAGTGTCTCACTCTGGGGAAAAGAATAAAATGTTTTTATTTTGGTATTTACAAGGTTTCTTTTAGCCATGTGATTTAAGACCAGCTACACATGCCTCCAGAGCGTTGGGACTACAAACATGCACCACCATGCCCAGCATGAATTAGGGGATCTTAAAGCTGGTTGGTTCAGTCAAAGCTCCTGCTTTGGGATAGAGCCCCACTCTTGGTGCTAGGGATTTAGCCACTCTGCATGTAGTGCTAATCATGAAGAACCTGGTTAAAAATACCTGGGGCTGTCAGGACACAAAGAGGGAGCTGCTGCCTTTGGTTGAAGAAACCTGTACCCTGGATGGTGTAGCATCTGGAGCAGCCATATGCCATGGGAATAGTGTTCCAGGTGGGAAACAGAAGAAAAGCATGAATGATAATTTGAGCCAACGCCCCTTGGTTCTAAGAGGGCCATTCTGAAACTTCTGGCAGTGAACAATAAAGGAAAGCCTAGAAAGTTCCCTAAGAAGCCAGCCAATGCCGGGCAGTGGTGGCGCATGCCTTTAATCCCAGCACTTGGGAGGCAGAAGCAGGCGGATTTCTGAGTTCGAGGCCAGCCTGGTCTACCGAGTGAGTTCCAGGACAGCCAGGGCTACATAGAGAAACCTTGTCTCGAAAAAACAACAAAAAAAAGAAGCCAGCCAATGGAAATCCTCATATCCCAGGCCACTGGTGGCCGTTCTACGCAGCCTCTTCCATTAACAGTTTCAAGGCCAGGAAGTCGAGCCTTTGAATTCTGATGTCTGCTTCACCACCGATTCAGATTATGATCTGTCCCTCTCTGGGACTTCCAACTCTGGGGTGCATCTCACTCTGGTTTGGGACTGTATGATAATGTTTAAAGGATTATTGGTTGGGAAGGGTCTAACAGAGACGTAAGCCAAAAAAAATCAGAAAGTCTGAGTTTCCAGCCCTACAGTTCCCTTCAGAAACTACATTTCCCGACATGCAGTGGAGGGCGGGGAAACGTGCCCAGTCCGGGGACTTCGGAGCTGGGAGTGTCACGTGACTTACAAGCCGGAAAGGCCTGAACTAAGAACCGGATGTATTTTGTTGCTCCGGCAAAACGCTGGAGAGATGGTGAGCCTGGGGTGCAGTACCTGTGTTATTTGAGGGTATCAGGGGTCGGGGACCTGAGTAAGAGTCTTCTTGGAAGATAGGGTTGGGCTTTCCAAACTCGGATCGCTCTCCCCACCGCTTGCGGACAGGTGACACGAGGCCTGACGTGGCTTTCTCAACCCAAGAGCCACTTTTAGTCAGCCCCCCGTGATGCTGAATGAATGAGAGGCTGGTGTAAACCAGCTGCTCCGACCCTCTGTTAGTGCATTTACACGAACCATCTTGCCGGCTGAACCATTATTTTTTCTCCAGGCCACCGGGACAGACCAAGCGGTGGGATTTGGCCTCGTCGCCGTTAGCTTGATCATCTTCACCTACTACACTACTTGGGTGATTCTTTTGGTATGTGTGTCCCACCCCCACCCCGCTCACCTCCACTCTGCCCTGGATCTCCAAGCCGGTTCCTAACAGGACTTGAGCAGCGTGTGTGTGCCAGGCACTGTGCTAGAAGCTTAGCTTGCTGTAATTTCACGAAATCTATGATGGATTTGATGGGAAAGATGATTGCTGATTGGTGTCTACATTTTATAAATGTGGAAGCTAAGACTCATGGAGAAGGATATTTCTCAGCCTCTGAACTGCTGTGCAGTAAGGATCTGTTTTGGGTTTGTCCTCCTGGATAGCCAGCAGGCAGGTTCCTGGGTTTAGCAATCGCCAGTGGATTTTATTGAGTCAGCCCCTCCCCCCCTCAGGAAATTTTGTTAGTTATTGCTTAAACGTACATTGTGCTTGGAAAAGGAAATCTTGCAGTACTTGATATCCTTTAGAGAGAAAAGTTAGGTGGGATGAAGAGATGGCTCAGTGGTTAAGAGTACTGGCTGCTCCTCCAGAGAACTGGGTTCAAGTCCCAGCACCCACATGACCAGCTGTTTTAGCTCCAGGAGACCCGGCAAAAGTGCCTGGCACACCAATGCTGCTTAAATTGTGTTAGTTAGATTGGAGATCCAGGGCTTGAGTGGAGATACAGCTACACTCACATGCACATATGCATAATCAAAAAATACCTAGAGTTCTTGCATTCAGAAGGCAGAAGAAGGTGGGGCTCTGTGAGGTCAGCCAGGGCCATGTGTGAGACTCGGCCTCAGAAAACAAAAAGAATGGTTTCCAGCACTCAAAAGGCTCAGGCAGTATTCAAGACTTGGGTTTCTTGTTGAGAGGAGCTGGGCTGGGAGCCTCTTGGAGATGCTGTCAAGGCGGGGCCTCAGAACCCAGTGCAGCCAATGAGCTCAAGCCCTCGGAACAGAGAGAGACAGAATGGTTTTGCCTTGGAGCTGGGTAAGCTAAGCAGTACTCACCAGACCTCTTGCCCTTGGTGCCAGCCATTCATTGACAGCCAGCATGTCATCCACAAGTACTTCCTGCCCCGTGCCTATGCTGTCCTCCTCCCACTGGCCGCAGGCCTCCTGCTGCTCCTGTTTGTGGGTAAGTCTTCTGTTCTCCAAAGGTCTGACCTGGGGCAGGGTGTCGGGAGGGCTGGCCACCTTCACCTCGAGCATGCTTCCCCACTTTGACACTTGCCGTGCATCTGCTTAGAGTCCTTGTCCCCACCTCTCCCTGGGGCTTTCCTGTTCCTCTTTAAAGACCACAGGCAGAAGCCCCTCTGGTGGTGTTCCCAGTGCTTCAGGTTCTTGGGACAAAGAGAACATGTCTCCCCTTTCCTGTTCCAGCCTTATGTTCATCTTCACTGTCCATGCCTCAAGTCACCCTGGCATCTCTTACAGCTCTGTGGGTTGGGGAATATGTCTTTGTTGTTGTTATGGTGTTCTAGGCTCTAGCCCAGGAACCTAGAAGAGTGCTTAGGGTGACGAGCGGGGAACTGCATGGCTGGATGTTTGCACAGGGGTAGCTAGGAGGGCAGGTCATTTCCTGTGAGTCTGAAGGTCCCAACAGAGCGTCTTGCACCATTCATTCCCTTGGTTGACTGACCCTGAGCGACTGTGTGGCCTGATGAATGACTGGGAAGATATGCCCTCAGGCATATCTGACCTTGCATGTGGGTCGTTGTGCCTGGCCACCTAGCTTTCACTTGGGTCCTCCCAGTCCTTCCTGTTCTGTGTATTTCAGGATTGTTCATCACCTGTGTGATGCTGAAGAGCCAGAAGTTGACCAAGAAGGCTCAGTGAAGGTCCAGTGGGGTTGAGATTGCAGGAGTCTTCTCCGTATCTCCTCTAAGGAAGGGACCAAGGGTCACAGCCTACAAGACAGTCAAGCTGGCTGCACTGAGGCCCTCTTTGGGACATGGGCTGCTTACGACAAACTGGAGCCCTCTCTGTCTTGGTCATCCTTTTAGAAGCCAAGAGGAAGATGGATTGGAAAGCCTCTCCCTCACTTCCTTTGGGCTCTGGGGTCCTGTCCACAGTCAAAGCTCCCTGTCCCTTCTACAGAGTTCTGTTCCCTCACCTGTTCTTCCTGCTGTGCTGATAGACTGAGCAGGTTCTCGAATGTTACAGCCTCCCGCCTCTGTACAAACCTGTCCCTTCACAAGGCAGCTCTTCTGAATCTGACGCTTCCCAGGCTCCATGAGGACTTCTGGACCCAGAAAGCCCTGGGGAAAGACTGACAAACCCCAGGACCACAGGGATACGTCCGGGCAGCCACACTGGACCCCAGCTGGCCTGTTTGGGAAACTTACAAATAAATGTTAATCGTGTTGGTGTTTGTCTCTCTGCCATCCATCTCTGGGGAGACTGGCTAGAGAAGTCTCAGGCATTGCCTAGTTATGCAACGAGGGCACCTCAGGTTGTACCTCTGCAATGTACCTACGTCAGACACGGTAAAGCAGGCACTAGGACAGATACGGTTCTTACTCAGTAAACATCACAGCCAGGCAATCAGAAGCCTGGCACACCTGCTAAGGTCTAGTGTAGCCCAGTCTGACATTAAACTTTGTAGCTGAGGATGACCTTGAACTTCTGACTCGTCTCCCCAGGGTTGGGATACCACATGTGAAGAGGGCTTCATGCTTGCAAGGCAAGTACTCTTCCTAAGACATCTCCAGCCTCTCAATTACTATTTAAGGGGCCCCTGGGATGCCCCTCTAGAAACTTAAGATTTTACCTCTCACCCTGGCTGTCTTGCCCCATCTCGCATCTACACAACCTGAAATTGTATCAGTTCTCAGACCCTCTCCAGCCCCTTTTCAGATAGAAAGCCACCCACCTTCTCTCCTCGCTGATCGTCTCCTTCCGTTCTGGGTTCCTTCATCCTGATGGCTTCCCAAAAATACATATCTGACTGGTTGCATTAGTGCATGCCTTTAATCCCAGCATTCAGAAGGTGGAGGCAGGGGGATTTCTGTGAGTTCAAGGCCACCCTGATCTTTTTT
>JANHMN010000138.1:9588-33905 GCA_030674055.1 Rhabdomys pumilio | reverse complement strand
TGGTGGACGGGGAGGGAGGCTGGTGGACGGGGAGGGAGGCTGGTGGATGGGAAGGGAGGTTGGTGAACGGGGAGGGAGGCTGGTGGACGGGGAGGGAGGCTGGTGGATGTGGAGGGAGGCTGGTAGATGGGGAGGGAGGCTGGTGGATGGGGAGGGATTTGGAAATAGCACAATAATAAACACAGATGAAAACCCAACCACCAGACCTAGTACTTTGTAAATTACAATAAAAAAAATCTAAGAAGAAATGGAAGTATGAAATCAAATTCATACTATGGTTATCAGTCTGCTATATACTGTGAACTCAACAGCTTTCCAATATTGAAAGACCGTTGTTAGTGGATAGGTGATGACTGTTTGGTCTGACAAAATGAAGTGGGCCAGTACGTACAAGAGCGTCATCTCCTACTGATTCAGTGCTTTCTAGATGACTAGTGTGTGCTGCCACGAAATGACACACAGCCAGGAAAGATTGAAACTGACTTCAAGAAACTATCACTGGCCAATCTAGACTGAAGAATCAGAATAATACCTACAGGAAGAAGCAGAGGCTTCTGAGACTGTTCTCCATTCCTTAGTGTGTAAGGCCACCATGTCTTCAAACAGTTTAACCAGTATAACAAATGTGTGGACACAGAGGTCAGCCACGGATGTCTTCCTATGTCAAGACCTACTGTAATCCTATTCGACGGTGTCTCTCACTGAACCTGGAGCCCCCTGTTCAGTGTTGACTGAGCACTGAGATCCTACAATGCCCAGCTTTCTATATGGCTTCTGGAAATCTGACCTCCGGTCCTCATGCTCACCCAGCAAACACATCATGAATGCAGGCATCTTCCCTGTCCCACCATGTTGTTCCAATTACGCTGACTTCGCATTTGAAAGTTAACAACACGATTTCTCCGGATTATGCCTTTTTCTCCATCCAGCTCTGGATTCCCAAGATCACTTTTTAAAACTTGAATATGAATTTAGAGGTTGTTTTTTCTGCTTCTGTGACGAAATGTCATTAGAATTTTGCTAGGGATTTGCACTGAATCTGTAGATCCCTTAGGGTAGCACAGATAGTCTGTGTTAATTCTGATCCACAGACACGGGGTTAACAGATATGTTTTGTAACTAAATGCATCAAGTGTTGGTAAGGATGTTGAAAAAAGAAAATTCTTGTACACGCTTGCAAATTACTATGGTCATTATAGAAAAGGACAAAGAGGAATCTCAAAGAATTGAGACTATAAGCACCATATGACCCAGCAATGCTGCTTCTGGATATAAATACACAGGGAATAAAATCATGATACAGAGAGGCATCTGTGCTCCATGCCCTCTGTAGGACAATTAACAACAGCAGACACACTGAGTCATAGTATCCAGAGATGGATGAATGGGTAATGAAAATGTCACACACACACACACACACACACACACACGCATACACGTGCATACACACGTGTGCCCTATTCAGTATCATAAAAAGGAAGTTCTGTCACTTGTGGCAGCATCGATGGACCTGGATGGCAACAGGCCAAGTGAGGACACAGGAAGGTAGAGAAGGGACTGAATGCTAGACAAGTAGAAGTCACAGAAGCAGGGGAAAGAATCATGGTGACCGAGAATGGGGCTGCAAGATGCTGTCAGTCAGTCAGGGCTGCAGTAAGAACTGTGGACAGCTGATCAGAGAACAGATTTCAGTCAGTCAGAAAGTAAGGAAGAGCCCAACAGAACTACTGTACACCATGGTAACTTTAATAAACAATAACATATTTTGAAAATGGCTGAAAATATTATAAATGATATCCTAACTAAGAAAGACGAGCATGTCTACACTACATTAATTAGCTGAGATGGGCCACAACATAATGTCTGACTCGGACAGAGCATGATGCTCTGCAGAAGACATATGTACAGGTTTTATTTGTACATTTTAAAAATATATCATGTTGGCCCATAGGTATATATTAATTTTTAAGTAAAATTAGTTTTCTTTGTTAGTGCATACCAGTGTGACACTACAATAAACACTGATAAACTTAGAGCTTAGAGTCACTTGATTTTGTAAGCTCTTAGGGATAAAATGAAATTATATGCTCTTGAAACAAACTCTGCTCAATGAAATTTATACATTGGCACCCATTCAAAGATTTATAATAGTCTAAAAAGGCTAATGTTTCTTAATGGGTCTCAAACTGCTTTAGAAAGTGAACTCATACTATTTAATTGAGAAGCCAAATAAATTTTAAAAATATTGTTTTCTCATATTCCCAGTAATCAGACATTTTGAGTTTCTCTTTCCATATACCAACTCACATTTAAAATGCCTTTAGTTCCCTCCTATAAAGAGATTTCTTTTTTTTCTAACCAGGCTAACAAATGTGATCATAGGCACACCAAATTTCTCTGAAACAGTTAAATATCTATGCAGTTATTATACCATCTCGCTTGTTTTCCTAAAAATAGGTTGTCCGCTGCTTTTAAGTCTTTTTCTCTGGAATGGTCTTCGTCACAAAGACACTTCTATGAAAGAGCCCAGGAAACGCTCTTCTCTGCAAAGATCGCAGGCTTGACCCCTCGTTTGTTTGGCCCATGAAGTATCGGGAGATGTGCTCTATTCCAGGGGCTGACAGGAGTCTTTGCAGCTGTGTGGTTTGACTCTGACTAGTCCTGAACTCCTGAACAGCATGTCTTCTCGGGTAGTGTTTGCTCTCGCAACAGAAAGCCTTCCACAGAGAAGACCTTTACAGGATACAACAGCCAATCGAGACCTTTACAGGAACAGCCAATCTGTTGGCTACAATACAGCCACATACCACACATGGCTTCTATTAGATCTCAGAGTCGATGCTACAGCTGAGGGTGAGCTTGCTGTCCAGTAGGAGAGAGTCAGCAGATCTGTATTTTATGCATATAAGCTAAACTACAAGGAACGTGCTATAAATGAGGGGTATGGAAATAGTGGTGCCAGTCCGGCCAGCTGTCACTGAAAACTACAGACCCGTACTTGAGGAAGAGAGCTCAGACAGGAGCTGCCCTTCTGCAGTGGAGGGAATGGAAGCAAAAACTCATCGTAATCTCTGTGAGCCCACGCAACTTTTGATTTAGTCAGTAAATTAAGTTGCCCTTCCAAACCATTTAGCTAAATGTCTCAGGATAAAACATCAAATGATGGACTCAAGATATCCTTAATTAGAGAGCTATCTAAACCAATATATCTAGGAGAAAAGACAGATATGCAGATCAATATTGGGATACTGGAACTCCCTGAAAAGAACCGTGAGCCGGGACGCCTGGATGATGGCACCCAGATGCAAACAGAGAAGCAGCTACGTTCTGAAGAAGTTCTTACTTCAAAATTGCTCTCATGCTGCTACTGAGATCTTAAAATAGCACCTTTAATATATTCAGCAATAAAAAACAAAGTGGTAATACAGACCATAATTTGGTTTGAGTGTAGAGACAGGTGGGAGAGACGTAGAACTTGGGTGGGTACCAGCAGGGCCATGAACAGGACTGCTAAGGGATTGGGGCTTGTGTTGCCAAAACCATTTTAAACTGTGGTGGCAGGTGTGGAGTTGTGGACCTCTGTAAGTATCCCAAACACCATTAACTGCACACTTGAAAGAGGTGCAGGGTAAAGTGCATGAATTCCACTTTGAGAGGCAGTTCCAAAGACAGTAATCGAAAAATGACTTTATAGGCAGAAGATCTGGGCAAAAGCTTCTTCGTGTCAGGAGAGAACGCTGTCTCAATAGGTCTGCACTTTTGCATGGTCAGGACTTTCTGACAAAATAGTGGCAATTTCAGACGATTATTGAATGACTAGGAAATAAAGGAAGTTAAGGACAGAAATATTCAAGACAGCTTAGACACCTCAGTCATTTTTGTTCCTCCGTGTTGATAAGAGACAAGTTTCTACGCTCCACCAACACTCTGTGTTTACATCCCAAAGCAAGAACGCAGCTCTCAGAGCGGAGGAGAGGCACTCGGAAAGCCTCTCTTTATCATCTACAAATCCCAACTTAGAGCCATGCTCTGGTTTGATTAGCTGTACCTCACTGTCTCATCCTGAGGGGAGCTGGGTCCAGAGACATGACACAAATCTGAAAACTATCTCACAACAACACAGACCTCAAATTCCTGACAACGTAATATGTGGATCTGTCGTCTGTCCATTTATCTGTATGTTTAGGTTAACAACTACACTGGCATCTAGAACACTTCACAGTTTCAGGTGTAATACCTAGACTTAATGCACACACACCTATAAAATTATCCACGTACTATATGTAAACAAGAACTTTCCTGAAGTTCAGAGCTAAGAGCCAAGAAGAGACTTGCTCCCAGAGAAGATCACTGCCTACTTACAGAAACATCTGACGTTGAGTTGATGACAACAAGCACATGCCTGAGGCTGCTGTGCCCTGCTCACTGGCTCCCCCTTCAGGCTGGGCTGTAGGTATGTTTTGCACACATGAAGAAGATTAGCAATCTATGCTAAGGCAGACTGCAGGGGACTGTATGTTCTCACAGACCTAGCTGATCCCACGCTCCACTCCCACAGAACAGCATATTCTCTTCTTAAATTATGAACTGATTGGACAAATGAACTTAGAACAAAAATAATCGAAAACACAGCAGAATCATATCATACATCCACCAAAGGAGACGCTGTCACACAAACAGAGGTTGAAGCATGGAAAGCAAACATGTAAAGCAAAAAATTCTTTTCAAGATGAAGATAAAAATAGGGAAGGCTGAAGACACAAGTCTGTTGTTCAGCCAGAAGAACAAAAGCACAATTCATGGACTGAAAGGAGCCTGGAATCTACTTAGGATGTGTGTCCTTGTGAAGCGAGCCCCTCCTCCATCTGAAAGGAGCACCCAGGCTTTAATTTTTGTGGTCTACGGCAGGAAATGACTACAATCATTTAACCATCAGATTCTTGACAATGTGGACTTATTCTTAAGGCTGGTGGAGTCAAACTTTCAATCTAGCTAGCGGGACTTTGTACTTACTCATTTGAGGCACAGAGGGTTGTACAGGATGAATCTCAAGTCTCATGATGCCAGAATAAACATCTACATTAAATCTCACAAGGCTACAGCCCAAGATGTGTCAGATGTAATTCAATTTCCCACAGAACCCAGCAAATGGCAGCAATGGAGATGGCCTGATCCCAGAGTGGCAGCCTGCTAAGACAGGTAAAGATCTTGAGCTCCAGACCTTTCGTTTAAAAGGTCAATAGCTTCAGATGTTACTAGAAACTAATGTGACATTATTTCTATATTCTAAAAGATTCTAGTGAGAAATGTGTGTGTGTATGTGTGTGTGTATTATGCATGTATATACAGAGAGAGAGAATTTTAATTCTAACCATTCACAGTTAAATTAAAACCAATGACTATTGCTAAGTCTTCGTTCAGCATCTGAAATCATAACATGAAGTATGGCTGCAGAGTCAAGGCCCTAACAGAAATAATAAAGGAAGGCAGGAAATGATGTGTGCCTTTCCGAAAGCATTTGAGAGTGGTTTCTGCATGATGAGAAACTAAGGCCAGCTTGTAAGGCCTGGCACTCTTACACAATCACTGTCCCAGATCAGATAATGAAATATAGTCAATCCAATATGTTTTCTCATTAAACAAATGAGAATCCAATGGCAAAGCAACAATATAATTATAAAGCACTGTGAATAAACAGGACGTTGCCCACATTGATTCAGCAAGTCCTTGGGAAACGTGCTCAAGACTTTCTGACCAACATTACCGCTCAAGTGTAATTGATTTTTAAATAGTTATTTAAATAGACATTATTTAAAATGTCTCCAATTTTATATGAGTAGTGACAATTTACACAATCACTTGATATCATTGGCATAAATTAGTTAATGGATTTTTATACTATAAATACATTAATCCTCACATGCATTTTAATGTTATAATATATATTTTAATTTTATTGTAAATTAATCATGTTTCCCAATACCATCACAACTCATAGAGATGTATTTTCCCCCATAATTATTATTGTTAATACTTCCCTAAAACACTAGTGATTGATTTACAACAGCTGGAATAATAGTCAGAACTTCTTTAGCACACAAATATCCTATATAGAAAATGCTTCAGTTGTAGGCAATCATTTCTCTTAGTTTTAACACTACCTAAATGTGTTAGAAAGGTCTGCAAGATGATGGTGGACGAGGTTCCAGACTTCTCCATCTCTCTACTCTGTACACTTGATAAGCATCTACCTACACAGAGGCCAATTTCTTCTCAGAGAAAGCCAGAGACCAACTGACAGAAGCGTACACTGGGCAAACAAAAAACAGTCCACATCCAAGCAGACATGAAGACCGAGATCGGGTACAAACAGCACAGATGGAAAGGGTGCCCAGCTCCAACAATGCCCAGCATTTCCTCTCAGGAATGAATTGTTTCTATGACAAATATAAGATTCCAGGCTTAATGTTCATCCTGGAAGGGGCTGGGTGTTAAGTCACCTTGCTTTGAAGGCAAAGGGAACTCTAGAAAGCAAACAAATAACTTTCAATGGGCATTCTTCCAGGGTTGTTCCCAAAGAGGGTGTGCCACATCACCTGAGTGAGCCTGAAAGCATTCAACATAGAATTTCTCCCCGTCTATAGTGAACAAGTGAGGATTAAATCTAACATTCAGCTTCTCCATGAGAACAAAGGAAAATGGAACAGGTTTTGAAATGTGCAAGCTCTCCCGGATGTATCTCAAAGAACTCATTCCAATCTTACTTTAAAAGGCCATGAAGCACAGCGGTTTCCTGGGGGCCACTGAATGAACAGCTCTGGGCAAACACAAAGATCTGGGAGGCACGTGTTAGTCAGGTTGAAAAAAAAAAAAAAAAAAAAAAAAATATATATATATATATATATATATATATATATATATGCATGTGTAGGACCAGAGAGCCAATATGAAGTAACACAGTGAAATGTGCTCCAAATGAAAGAATTACTGAACCTCTAGCTGTGATCCCCAACCTTCTCAATGCTGTGGCCACCCAACCATAAACTATAAACCCCACAAAAGAGTCATTAGACTTCCTCAAAAGGGGCTGCAACTCACAGGCTGAGAACTGCCGCTCTAGAAACTGGCTTTAATTAAATGCAGTCACATTATTTACTTCAG
This sequence comes from Rhabdomys pumilio, assembly GCA_030674055.1. Lineage (NCBI taxonomy): Eukaryota > Metazoa > Chordata > Mammalia > Rodentia > Muridae > Rhabdomys > Rhabdomys pumilio. The sequence continues at coordinate 26,744 of JANHMN010000138.1, read as the reverse complement.
AGAAAACCTCAAAGTGATTCAGAGATGAAGAGGTAAAGGTATAAAGGGCAGACTTTGCGAATAGAGGGAAAATATGAAAATGGAGCAGATTATCAGGCCGAGATTGAAGGTGCAGAATAAAAACCATTCACCACACAGATTCAACAGATCGAGGGAAGTGGATGAAGCAGGTCTGAGATGAGGAACTGGAATAGTCTAGCAGGATGACTCAAGACAGGTGCAGGAATGTAGGGGACATGTTAAAGGACACTAACACAGTGGACATGGCTACAGTAGGAATGTAGGGGGCAGTGATAAGAGACACTGCACTGTGACTGCATGACTGCAGAAATAGGAAGAGAATGAGACAAGGGGAACAGAAACCTCACTCAAAGAAACAGTAGAAGAAAACTATCCAAACCTGGAGAAGGAAACAGAAAACCATGTTTAGCAAAGTCTAAAGCTTTCAAAATAACACAGATCTAGAGAGACACCCATACAGCCGCAATAAAAGAATCTTCTAGAGGTTAAGACTGTGCAGCTCAAGAGCCAGGAAAAGATGTTGCTTACAAGAAAGGATACACAGTATTTCTTGTTTTAGTTTCCAGGATAAAGGGTTCAGATCAAAAGGAAATAGGGCCTTATATTCATAGTGCTAAAAGAATAAAAAGAAAAAGAGGGGGGAAACAAAAGGCTAACCATGAGTAATAAAGCAAAAAAGTCAGACTTTAAAAATAGGAAAAATAAATACTTTCACACACAAACAGATGCTGAATCTAACCACTAGAGTTGCTTTACTAAGATTTCTACAATTGTAACTAAACAACAAAACCAGATCAGCAACAGGAAGAATTTAGGAACAACAGGAAGTACTTAGAGCCAGCAGGAAGTACTTAGGAACAACAGGAAGTACTTAGAGCCAGCAGGAAGTACTTAGGAACAACAGGAAGTACTTAGGAACAACAGGAAGTACTTATGAACAGAGGATCCCAAGGCTGAAAGACAAACAAGGAGACTGAATCAAGAAGGAACAAGGAGTCTCAACAGAGTAGCAGCAAAAAGATGGACGCATCAATTTTAAAACCGCTAACCAAAGAAACCCTAAGACTCACATTGCCACAGCTGGATTCTGCCAAATACTCCAAGAATTAACACCAATTTTTTTTTTAAAAACTATTCCAAAATATAAAAATGGAAAGAATATTCTCAAACTTATTTTAGGACGCCAGCTTCACCTTGACATTAAAACCAGACAGAGATGCCACAAGAAAATCAAGTCCATGTAAATGTTGCTGACGGACACAGGGCAGCTATAGTCTTCTCGACTATGCATATAACAATATCACAAGAATGCTTTATGCCATCCATTGGATAAAAATGAGTAAACATGCCACAGCACAAAACAGAATGGAAAGGTTAAAAATCCAGTGATTTCTTTTTTGGAAAGTTTCAAGAGAAAATATTTAACATAGTTTAGCATAATTTCTTGATTTAAAAAAAATGTAAACCTCTCTCACACACATACAAAATGTCAAAACAGAATAAACGATGCTTTAGAAAAGTCCAAAACTACTTTCATAAATCAATGGAAAAAATAGCAAAATCTGTTCTCTCACACTGGCAGTTAAACTTCTTGCAAATACCAGCAGGAACCATCAGAAAAGCAGAAGAAACAAAAGGCACTCAGATTGGAAAGGGTGAAGTAGCCTTTCCTCTTTGTGCAAACTGAATTAAAGTATCATAATGACTTCATCAAAAACAAACAGAAAACAGAACTTAAGGCAAATGTGGTGGAGCAGAATTCAAGGTCAACACGGAAAATTCAGTTGTCATTCTTTACATTTTAAAAAAGAGTATCTGAAACACGAGCAAAGAGACTGGAGAGAGACGGCTCCTCCGTGGTTAAAAGCACTGACTGCTTTTACAAAAGACCTGGGATCAAATTCCAGCACCCAAAGGGCAGTTCACAACTGTCTGTAACTCCAGTCCCAGGGGATCAGACTCCTTCTGGACTCTGCAGGCAACAGCACACTTGTAGTCTGTAGACAGACATGCATTCAAAAAACCTGTGCACATACATAAGCAAATAAACAGGTAGGTAGATGACAGACAGACAGACAGACAGACAGACAGACAGACAAGAAAACAGTATCATTTATGGAAACACCAAAAGAATAAATTTAACATGGAATTGAAGAACCCATACAAAGAAAGCTGTGAACGGTTGGCGGAAGAAACTAGAAAGATGGGAATAAATCAAAGATGTCCGGGGTGCTGTTCAGAGCAACCTGCAGATTCAACATCATCCACACTCATGGTTGAATGACACTTGTAAGAGACACACATACAAAAAAAAAAAAAAAAATCAGATTATTTATATGAAACCACAAGAAAACCTAAAATAGCCTTAAATTGTACTGTTCTTCTCAAGTTAGAGTATGAAATTATCCAAACTAACAGTATAGTACTGGCATTAAAAAGAACTGTAAAGACAACTGACAGAGATTCTACAGGCAGCTAAAAGTTCAAATAAACAAATTACTTAAACCATGCTGAGCAAACGGCACTTCTCGTGTCAGGGTGAGACTGGGTTGCTACATTACTTCAATCATAAAATCATGTTCCACCCAAGGTGGTCACATGGAATGTAACCATTTTCTGCATTCCACTGTTGAAATTAGATGGGAAGGGGTTAAATGCCAAACTGTAAGATGCAAACACCAAAACGCCTAAAGAAAATACGGGAGGAACTTCTTAGTTCTGGCTGTGGTGATTATTTATTTGCATATCAGATACAAACACAAAAACCTTATACAAGAAAAGCAATTAAAAAAAAATCAAGTGGGTCTTTATCAAATCCTTAAAAGTTCTCCGCACTAAGAGAAAAATTGAAAAGTAAGCTGCGGGTGGGAAAAGTACCCATCCATAAGGGAATGAAAGCACAAAATATGAGAATCATAAAATTCATTATTAAAACGATCCGTTGAAGACTGGGTCTTTACGTATAAGCATCTCTCGGTCCCCCATTGGTCCTCCATTGCCACTAGCTCCTCGAATGGAGTGGGACATCATGAGCCTCTCTCCCATCCAATCGGAGATATCACACAAGTCTTGTGACGTATTCCCAGTCATTGATAATTCATGTGTGCGACTGCACAATCATGTCTGGGAACAGTAGATGGCCCAACCCCATGCTCATACAAAAAGGACTATACCAACTCAGTGGATATTAACTTAAAAGAGACATGAAGTTGGGAGGGGGAAATGGGTGGATCAAATATGTTATATGTGTGTGTGTGTGTGTGTGTGTGTGTGTGTGTGTGTATTAAAGAAGATACTTAATTTTTAAAAATTTGTCATTTTCAGGACAAATAAATGGAATAGATTATGATGTTAAGTAAAATAACCCAGACTCAGAAATAAAGTATCATATATTTACTCCCATGTGTGGAATTTAGATTTAAAAACAAATGATTAGGAAGGGGAACTATTGGGAGAAAGAACAAAGGAAAGAAAGAAGGGAGGTGGAGAGGGTCACAGAAAGGATAAATATGATCAAAAAATATAGTTCAGAGGCATGTGTGTGTGTACAGAGGCATGTATGTATGCACAAAGCATGTGTGCGTGCATATAGATGCATGTATGTGTGCATATAGATGCATGTATGTGTACATATAAATGCATGTATGCATGCACAGAGCATGTATGTGTGCACAGAGCATGTATGTGTGCACATAGATGCATGTTCATAAACACATACCTCACCTGATATCCACACACCAATGTTGATTATAGCATCATAAAAAACAAGAGCCAAAATCAGCTTGAGTATCTTTATTCATATAAATAAAAAAATTTTAAGGATATTTGCAATATGCAGTGAGAGATGGGTGTGTTAAGAGTAGAGAAAGGGCCGGATACAAAAGAAAGCTCCAACAGGAACAGCAAACAGCTCTGTTACCAACAATGAAATAAAAAACCGAACACGTTATAAAGTATGTTGGGAAACACTCCAGATGTCAACGGCTCTAAGCTCGAGACACTCCGATGACAATCAGTGCAACAGTCTGCAGGGTTTGCTGCTCGGCTCGAGCCTCGTTAGGGCAGAATTCTGACGCCGCTGCCTGCTTCCCTGCAAACGAGCACCAGTCTTTAATGCCGTGCGTTCTGCTTTAAAGGCTTTGCTACCAGTGTAATTGCTCACATCTCAGTTCTAGCTTAGTAAACAAAATGAGTTGAAGAGGATGGCCCATTAACAACCTATACTTTGTAAAACTGAACATTAAGTAGAAAAAGATGAATACACATAATGTGCTCTCCCTAAATCACTTTCCAAGTCTTAATGTTTTAAAATGTATTTTATGAGTCCCTGGGAAAGGCCATCCAAAAACTTTATTAAAACAATGAATTTTACAGTTTCAGGGAAACACAGCCATGCCTGTTTCCCTTCCATCTTAAGAGATCTCTAATTTTACCAATACATTCCAAGGCTGATATCATCCAAACGTTATACATTGTTTTCTTTAAAGGTTATGCCAACAAATTCTTGCACATAATACACATTCCAAGTATCTAAAACATATTTATTGGCAATTATTAATTTCTTCTAATTGTTCACAAAGAAAAGAAGACAGGATCATTTTGTCCCAGCGCCCAACCACAACACTGGGCTGTGAAGAACACAGGTAAAAAACTTCAAGTCACTGGCAGACCAACACTGGTCAGAAAATTTCTATGGGAGTTTGAATGCAAACAAATCAAATTAGGAACAGTCTCTAAGTCACAAGACTTACATGTGACTGGGGTGGAAGAAGATGGTTTTGACAGTGAATGATATAACACTCACAGCCAAATATGATTTCAACTCTGAGCGCTTTCCCTGGAAGATAGAAAGGCGAATATCCATGCTTCAGGCACATGCAGATGTTGGCTATGGGGCCTTAATTACGTAAAGAATAATTGTGAAAGCTATTTCCCGAATGGCTTCCTTTAAAACTCTTTCTGATCTGGCTGTGCGTGTCTTCCTTGCCAGTTACAAGGCCGCCTCGCATCACTCACCGAGTGTCTTTCCCAATCATCTTCCGAGTTTTTAAACCACGGGGAGTACTTTATTACTCAGTACTGTTAATGTGATGGATACTTTCCCATCTGCTGGTGTTTTCCAATCGCGTTCCCTGCACCCACGTGAGCATTTAGGACGATCCTAATCAATTTCCCTACCCAGCACAATGCCTGCTTTATAGCGCAAATGGTACTATTTGGTGAGGTTTACTTTGACTACCTGACTCCCCCTAGTGGTGGAAGACAGAAGTTTGTGTAAAATCTCAGCTTAGGATCCCTGGCAAAGGCAAGCCAGCATTCATCTAGTCTTAGGCTTGGAGAGCTACATGTGCTTGCTGTGCTTCTCCCTGAAAGCCCAGGCCTGCACGGCCAACTGTCCAGCCACCAGCATGAACTTTCTCCCTCTGAATATGCTTTAACATTGGATGTAGTGAAAACATCTAGTGTTCTTTCTTAGTTGCTATTTTAATCCTCACCAAACATTCTCTCTTTTCCAGTGCCCAGAATTCAGCTCACTATTGTCCACCTGGTGGTTAGCAGTAAAACCCCACACTGTGTTGTGGCAAACAGTGTTCGTCATCCATTATAGCCAATCTATCAGTGAGGATTATATAATTGACTATTAAAAAAAAATTCCCAAACTCACATTGTCTCCATTTCCAATACTAATCACCTAGTCTCAACTATGGCCCCGTCCTACGTTAGGTCCCACACTGATTGACTTGGATTGATCTTCACTCAGCACCACACAGAGTTACATCTTACTTCCATTCAAAAAGAAGCTTTCGTTTTATGGATTAATGTGTTCTCTCTGACAATTCTGTGCTCGTGTCTGACGTATTCCGACAGCTCTCCTTTCTCAATCCGCTCTCTACCACCTCCCTCTCCAACTAATGCCCCTCTCCTCGTTCCAACAACTCAGACTCATGACTATTGGTCTTATCTTGTTAGCCAGAGTCATCTGAGTGACCACTGGGTTGGTGCCTCACCAGCTATGTCCCCTGTGGATGAATCTCTCAGCAGAAAAGAGTTGAGTGGTCACAGGTTGAGCCCACCAGTGCTTGCCTGGAAGCAGACCCATGCTGTAAAATGCAGTTTTTGCAGCCTTCTCCCCATCTTTTCTTTCTCACATTGATTCTGCCTCTCCTTCTAGAGTGTTCCCTCAGCATTAGGGAAACAATATAACATTTGTGGTTGAGTATTAAACTACCTACCATGTGTTCTCGGGATGTTCTGCAGCCTTGAGGTTTTGAAAACTTCCAATGGCTGAAAAGAAATGGCTTCCGTGATCAAGGCTGAGAACACTTGACCGCCCACAATTATAAACATAAATATTTAGAAGTCAGTATGATACTAGGTCAGTTTATCTAAATAATATATTCAGTTCCCCCAACCCCAGAGCCTATGATCTTCCCTCACAGACTGTTTGTCTGTCTGTTTAAACCAGGATTACAGTATCAGGCACAGATTTCTTCCTGTGAGGTGGGCTCAAATCCAATCAAGGAGTAGGTGGTCACGCCTTTAACCACAGAGCCACTACAACACCAGTTGCCACATATTGCCTGGCAATGAGTTGGATAACACTGCCCAGGGCTATGAAAGCTAGCCAGTTAGGAGGAAACTCTGGACAACTAGGAGGCTACAATGCATGTCTAGCTTGGTTTCTCCATATGGTACAGCCAAGATGTGTGGTATCTTCACTAAAATCTTGGAATTCACATGGAAACACAAAAGACCCTGGATAGCCAAACCAAGCCTGTGCAAGATGATGGTGATGATGGTGGCGGTGGTGGTGATGATGATGATGATGATGGTGACGGCGACAACAATTATGATGATGATGATTGAGTCATCACCATAGACAATTTAAAGTTATACAAAATATATGTGATAATAAAAAGAGCATAGCACTGCCAAGACAACTCCCACAAAACAAAACAAAACAAAACAAAACAAAACAAAACAAAACAAAACAAAAAAACAGACACATAGATCAATGAAATTAACTAGAAGACCCGGACTTAAATTCATGCAACTACAACCATCTGATTCTTTTACAGTTTCCAAAAATACAGGCTGGAGAAAATACAACTTCCTGAACAAATGCTGTTAGGAAAATTGGGGGTCGTGTGTTGAAAAAAAATGAAACTAGACCTTCATCCATGGCTGTGTACCAAAAATCACCGTCAAATAGATCAAATCACTATGTCAAACCCCAAACACGGAAACTGCTGGAGGAGAAAAGTCGGGGCGTCACTGCAGTGTGTAGTAATAGGCGTCTTATACCCGGGACCTCCATCACTCAGGAAATAAGTATTAAAGAGGACCGCAGGAGACTAAAAGGCTGTTGTAGAGCAAGAGAAAATGATTAAGTAAACAGCCTGCGGAATGGGACAAAATCCTCCACGAGCTACACATCCAACAGATGACTGGTATCCAGAACACACACAAAACAAACAAATAGTAATAAACAACCAACCATTCAAAGTGTGGGCTATAGGTCTGAACATGGGAGTCTCCTGAGGGGAACACAGACGGCCAATAAACGCATCACAAGTTATCAAGGAAGTGCAAGTTAATGTGGTTTTCCTTTAACAATTCTACCGCAGTATAATATGTATGCTGTAAAATTCATCACAGTGTAAAATTCAACCGATTTGCTACTTCATTCACAATTGTCAGGTCATCGATAAACAACTTATTTATAGGAGATTTCAATCACATTCAGATATCAACTCCTTGAACATTTGTGGCCATTACTTCTAACGTTTATAGCATTATGGTTGTCATGATTACTACTTAGGGCATGCACGTCACACACACACACACACACACACACACACACACACACAAACACACACACACACACACAGGTGGGTGTACGGGTCAAAGCATGCATGTGGAGGCCAGGGGACAACTTTAAGTGGTCAGCTTTCCCTTCTAGCTTTACCTGGGCTCCAGGAACTGTGCTCGGCTACCAGACTCATTCAGAAAGCATCTGGACCTGCAGGGCCATCTCTCTGGATGTCTCCTTCATATGCTAAAATCTTGTTCATATATTGGTATATGTCAGGGTGTCAGGCTTTGCTGTAAGTACCTTTACCTACTGAGCCATGTAACATGTATCATAAAATGGTCTATATAGGGGCTGGAGAGATAGATAGCCCAGAGGATAAAAGCACATATTATTCAAGTATGAAAAGTTGAACTTGGATTCCTAGTTCATATTTTATGTTTTGTTTTGTTTTTCGAGACAGGGTTTCTCTGTGTAGTCCTGGCTTTCCTGGAACTCTCTCTGTAGACCAGGCTGGCCTCGAACTCAGAAATCTGCGTGCGTCTGCCTCCCAAGTGCTGGGATTAAAGGCGTGCACCACCACTGCCCGGCTCTAGTTTATATTTTAAAACCTGGATGTGGCCATGTCCATGTGTAACTGTCATGGTTGTCATCTCACGGAGGCAGGAGGATCACTGAAGCTGATGCAGCTGCCATCCTAGCTCCAAGGTCACTGAACAACATTGTCTTGGGAAACTGAAGTCGGGGAGCCAGAGAACACTTGACATCCTCCACTGACTTCTGCATGTGTGTGCACATGCTCCTACATATACATGGTCACACAGTTAGAGAAAGACAGCACACATATTTGCCTCTGTGTTGGATTATATGTTATTCCACCTATGGCTTCGTTCACTTATCACATCCTGTTTCTTTCTGAACCAAAAATTAAAAAAATGTAAATTTACATTGTCTTTACCTTTAAGCCATCATGAGTAATGCTGCTAAACACAGTATTATACATTATACAAAAGTTACACATAATCCCCCTGGAGCAAACATCTCTGACTGGAAAGCTGAAAGGTCATAGGGTAGCACTTTAGCATTCTCAGAAACTGACGAATGCTTATTGAAGTGTCTGAACCTTTGAATCCCCCCTGCAGTGCGCAGGGCTCCCGTCTGTGGATATCCTTACCAGTATCTGTTATTACCCGTCTTGTCCATTCAGCCTTCCTAGCAGATACAAGGGTGTATCTCATTGTATGCTTGTACAGTTTACTATGGCGAAACACACAAGCACTTGCCAATTTGATCGTATAATTTAATGACAATTATATTCACATATATTGCATTACGTATAAACATGACTTCCGATACTTTTATCACCCAAAGAGACATTCTAGACACACTTCGCAAAGGCTCCAGTCCCTAAGTCTACTTGTGACTGTAAATGTCACGTTTCAGTGGGCTCATGTTTCATTCATTTCATTTAGTGACTGTCTACTATACGTGTACTTTGAAAACAACGTCGACTCACACTCTTTGACAGCATCTACAGCACTGGGTGATCTGGTGGAATTATGTGAATTCCCTATGCATTCTGGACACTGACCCCTTGTCAGATGTAGACTTACAGTCTCTCAGATTCTGTGTCTTGTCTGGTCGGTGAGCTAGAAGGGAGGGTGAAGCATTCAAGAACCATAAGTAAAACAGGTTCAGAGAAAAATCTAAGCCTTCACTCACCAGACAATCTGCCGGGGTCCAGGTTACAGACTTCCCAGACTCCACGTCTGTGTAAACTATGTTTCTACCGCTTGTGAGCTACTCGACTCATGAGAGTGTATTAGCACAAGATGGACAGGTGAGGACGTTGTTCTAGGTCTGAGGCAGAATCAAATGGCGAACTGAGAAAGAAATGACTCATACCAAAGTCAGAGGCTAATCTCCTGGGCATAAAGATCTGCGAGAAATAAAAACTGCTAAAAGGATTAACAACGTAACAGAGAAAGGAAAGGACAAATAGCCTGCAGAAAGAGAGAGAAAAATATGTACTTCATGGACACTGGAAAATATGCATTATCTTGTGCTATTCACCATGTGCAATTTAAAAGAAACTCCACTTCTTCTTTAACAAATTATAGAAATGCAGTTTTTCCATATGCTCTTCGTGCAACTGGTGGGAAATGATACACAAGCAAGTCTATGGACAGAACCGTGGCAATACACATAAAAGATGTGGCCTGACTGTGGCCAGCAGCCTAGCTCAGGCTTTACACCTGAAAGTCCTACAGGACCCAGGACAGGCACCAAGAGGATGCGGCTTCAACAGACAAAAGAACAGTAAGGGTCTGAATGTGGAGATAAAATAAATTTAGGATACATGTAAAATCAGGATATGATTTCCTTTGAGACAGTATGTGTCTACAGAACTAGGAATGAATAAACTCCGCAGTGCAGAGACCCACCCTATGGTATGAGAAACAGGAATGGTATGTGTCAGACTGACTCACCTCCAACAAGAGAGTTTGTATGCAGTTTGTAACCTGACATCGAGGTGTGGCTGGCCATCACTGCTGTTCGAATGTTTCATCTCTAGTGTTTTCACTGTTTTGATAGCATACGAAACTGTCCCGCCATGTACCATGTGATATCTCAGGTGTGGTGAGATATGAAATTACAGTATTCATGTAAGAAAGAACGGGTGTGGGATCGCATACCTGGGCTTACTGGAACTCGCATAAAGGAATCCTGGAAGCACAGATAAGACACAAGTGTCCATCTGTGGGATGCTGGGCTCAAGGAGGTTGTGAGCCAGGTGAAAGTTTCCAGTCCCTATTTTAATTTGAATGATGTGAATATATTGCTTTCAATACCAGATTTAATTAAAGTACAATCCAGGAGCCCCATCTCAATTGTGTCCCAGATCTAACAACCGACTCTCTGCAATCTTCTCTCAGTCGCCACCCCCACATTAACCTGGACAAATGATGAACTCAGTCCAGGCACTGGAGACTTGGGGAGATTTTCCCAATCATAACTTAAACTCTGGCGAGCATACATAAGGTGACATCAGTGCTTCAGAGAGGAATGGATACGCTTTGCCACGAGTAGGCCCTGAACCTGGTGCGAGCCGGGTGATGCTCTGACCTTAAATCCACAGTCATACAGAAAGCTAGTGCACAATAAAGTACGTGCATTCTGCCTCCAGTGGTACACCTCAGAACTTAGCATCCTTGAACTTAGTTTATGGACTTCATGCTCAATATTAAATTTCTGATATTAAAAAAAAAAAAAAGATGAGGCCAATTAGAACATACTCTGTTTCCTGTGAACTTCAATATTGATAAAAGACTCGCAGTCCCCTTTTCCAGGGGCTGAAATAACACGTATCTCAGAGACTTATCAGCCTGCACAAAGCGTGTGGGCTACTTACTATGTGTAACAATAACCCCTGCCAGACGGCCTTCTATGGAGTCACACGCATAAAAAGTTATTCACTGTTATCGTTAACTGCCAGCCTTCAGAACAAAGTCACCTTCATTTGAAATCCACAAACATTTATCTTAAGGAAAATAAAAGGCAATTATGAGGCATATTAAATACTGTAGCAACTAGATAAGGGATGGCACTGACTTATCAAGGGAAAGACTATAAAAGTTTTATGGAGGTTAGACAAAAAGGGGCCACAGACAGTGGGGCTGGTATTCACTACATATTAATCTCCTTGCCGGAATTATCTGGGAAACTTATATGATTTGAAAACTAGAGGACTGTTATTAAAATATTTCTTCCTTATCCATTAATGAGTGGGTTATTTTCTAATAGTGAGGCCTAAAAATTAAATCTGTTTAATTAAAACAAGGAAAATATGCTTCTGCATTCAATTAAGAGATCACACTAATTTACAACTTCAATCAGGATATAATTAGAACTTTGGATTAAAAGTAGAAAATATCAATAGAAACACTGAAAGTGAAATTAATCCTAATAATTCTCAGTTTCAGTAGGTTGCAACAATGACTAATCACTAATGAGTTTGTCAGATAAATACATTTAATTACTGTAAAACATTCTTGACAGAATAGTCTCCACAACATTGGATAGAAGGTAAATTTTACAAGGCAAGCTTCAATTTTTAACTAATCTACAGGAAAAGTGTGTGTGTGTATATATATATATATATATATATATATATATATATATATATATACACGTACACACACACACACACACACACACACACGTTTTCATCTGGGAAAAATTACTCCTGCACACCTTTAAGATTAATTGATATACAACCATTCTAAAGAAAAAAGCACAGTCAGCACAACTGTGGCCTTAAAAGTCCACGGATACTATTATGTAATAGTGCAACATGCTCACCCGCTATACAGTAAGTATCACACATCCTCACGTTAACGCAGGTCCCAAGCTCACTCATCACTAACACATTGTGAAGTCTTCAGCTTTCCAACGATACAGCAGCCACGACACAGCAGCCCTCTTCTGTGTCTTAGGGGGGGTCTCAGAGATTAATTTCAGTGTGACCAATTGGACAGACAAACATGGTTTCTGACTCGTACCCTGCAGAACTGGTTTTCAGTCCCCAGGAAGTGGAATATAATTCATGATTGTGATATTACATGGTTATTAATGTGCTAGTGTCTAGAATTTTGGGGCGGTTTCCTGTTTCCATGCTAATGCCCTAGACAGAGTCACTGAGGTCCAAGAATTCTAAATATTAGGCTTCAAATCTCCTCAGCACAATATGCAGGGTAGTGCACTACCCAAACAGTAGCGATTTACAAGTATGTTTATGTAAGAACTGGAGTGTCCTAAGTACTTAGGAACCTTCATTTCTTTCAGCTGACTGGAAAGTAAGTAATCTGTGGAGGTTGTAACTTAGCTTCCTCCGTGCTCCATTCAGACTCAGCAGCATCACTGAGCAACACTACTGTCCAAAAATAACAGAGAATTTAATTATATTTTGCATTTCAAAGCACTTTGTACATGGAAAACAATTTTATGCAACTTATGTGAGTATTTTAAAATAAAAGACTAGCCAAAGGTTATATGCAAATTACTTATTATCTGAAGGGAGCAAAACGGATTTACTGTTTGCTTCGTGTTAGTGTGTCTGCCAGACAAACAGGACTCTGAAGGTGAAAATGTATTCTCCACATTCCTGAGACGAACGTTTTACATGGATGATGTAACGGAAACTTACCTTCTGGGAATGACAGCCTATCGTGTGATTAAGACTTTGGGCTTTATAGAGTTCTAAAGATCAGAAACAGTGTCCACTGTGGGCAGCACTGCACCCCACTCAAGGAAGAAATTAAAGACAAGATGTTATCATTTTAACTACAGAAATTAAAAAAAATAGACCTGCACGTTTGTGGACATTAATGCTACTTAAAAAAAAATACCCGGGCATTTTTGAGGGAAAAACATTTGCCCTAACAGAAAATGTTGATAGAGAATAGTAATTACTCACGAAGACAGTCAAAGAAGGTTTCCAAATGACATAATGACTGTTCAGGACTTGGGGTGCACATAATTTGCAAATCCTGACCACTGTAAACTGAATTTCGACATTCTGGTCATTTGAGCGATTAGTAGCTGAAGTCAGTGCGACAAAGTCATTAAAACCAGTTAAGGCAACATAGTAAATTCTACTTCTAAAGGCCTACAGTAGATGCCACCTCCTGAGAGACAAACATCAGCACTACAACAGCAAGATGCTAAGACAATGACCTTCTCACTATATAACCTTTCTACACCAACACATGGAGTGTGCAGACACACACATTACATGAAACCGTCTAACAATAAGTTCACTTAAAGTTCTGAGACTTAAGCTTGGCTCTTGTGTCCCAACTGATTTACTGAAGTGCTGATTCTTCTGCATTACTGTTATAAACTTTAGGAAGGGTCATAAAGTTCTGAAGTGTTGCCCCCAAATAAGTATGAGTTTACAACTCCTCCTCATAATCTCGGGAATTCTTAAGAAAGGGTGACTATAAAAACCTCACCTACACTGAAGCCGATCAAGGACAATGGGAACACACTGAAGTGGACAGGGAAGGAGCAGTAGGTGCTAAGCCTCCACCGAGAACCACAGACACAGAAGGAGAGCCGAGAGCAGAGGATAGCCTCCCCCGGGGACGAGCAACTGGTTAAACATACCAACTGTGAGCTGGAAGCATTCCTACGAATATCGTTATACAAGAGCAGAGTGCATTTACCTCTTCAGGAATATATATGCATGTAAAAATGAAAAATGAAAAAACTGAATGTGAAGGAGAGCAAGGAGGAGTATTTAGGAAGGTTTCGGGGAAGAAAGGGAATGGGGGAATGGTGATATTATATTATATTATATTATATTATATTATATTATATTATATTATATTATGATCTCAAAAAATTAACTAATATATAGATACACACATTTATACCACACCTTACTACAACAATAACGGAAATAATGATAAAAAAAGAACAAATGTTTAATCTCATCAACTCATGTAAACATTATTTTAAGATGATAAATTTTAAATTACAGTAATTTATTAGATTTTTAAGGATTAAGAGATAAAATCTGTTAAGTAGACTATAATGTCACTCATGGGGACATGCAGAGAAAGGACTGTGTGCTGCCATGGCCTGTGAATGCACATAAGCAAGTTAGAAGATGCAGAAAAAAGAATGTGTGCTGACATGAATGCACGTAAGAAGATGAGAAGAATACACCTAGAAAAATAAAACCAGCTGCTTAGCTGCATAGAGAACACCAAGGGGCTGGACAAGAACGTAATTTTGAATTCCGAGGCTAAAAGATGTATCACCTGTTAAAATTTATATGAAAACAAGAAAGAGATACAAAATGCTAAATTTATGTTAGCTCATCTGCTGGTCAAATAATGACTCTCTGAGTCATAACAAATGGTCCATCACTGGAACGGTGGTCCATTCCGAAGGCAAACTGCCTGTGTTTGCTTCCGATAAAAAGAAAAATTACTTCTAAACATTTTCTCCCATTACTGGAATAAAACTTCATGATACCAATTTGCCAAAGAATGGGAAACTATGTCTACCAAAGAAGCTAGCTCTAGGGGGAAAGATAACTGTCATCCCTAGCTACCTGAGGTAAGAAGAAAGTGTCCATCAAAATCAACCTGGTTTGGCTGTGGAACAGACTCAAGCTTGGGTCGCTGCCCACGTGCAAAGGCGGAGCCAAAATATGATAATGGGTTTCAGACTTAAAATAATTAATACGTAATAGTTTCATTTTCAAAACTCAAATCATAAGTAGAGTTAAATCGTGTTCATTCAATACAGTCTAAAGAATGTATTACATAAATACAGTTAAAGGACAATTTGTGCCATTAAATGACAAGAAATTAAATCAAATTTTAATTACAGGAGCCTCGGAGAAGCTGACGAGAAATAGACACTGTGCTCAGCACAGTGACAGGCACTTTCTAGATCAGGGCAGCGCGCCTGTGCAGGATGCCTGGGCATCTAGATCAGGGCAGCGTGCTTGTGCAGGATGCCTGGACCTGAGACGCCCAGGCTCCTCCTCAGGAACCACAAAACCAACCACAGGTTTTCTTTCTGATCATAGGCTTGTGAGCCACCTGTGGTGACTGGGTTTGTGCACATAGTCAGGATCATTCCATGTATTAACTGTCTCCTTGTTACAAACTGAGTTACTGAGAACACAGCACTACAGAGTTTGATAATAGTAGAAAGCATATTTATTCCAAATTAAATATAAAATCGGATATTAAGATGACTTTCTCCTGCCGTGCCATTAATTTAGACCTGTACAATTCATAATTAGTCCAGATAAAATTATCATACTGTTACTGTCTGGACTTTTTATGTCCTTCCTACTTCCTGGAAAATTACATGGAAGTTTATTTATGAATAAGCACCTAAGCCTTAAGCTAGGCTTGTTTCCCAATTATCTCATAACTCAATTAACCCACCTATACTATTCTATATCTGCCGCATGGCTGGTTACCTCTCTTCAGTATCCAAGCCTGACTTTTACCAGGTCCAGGGGGCAAATTTCCCGTGTCTGACTATCTCTTAAAGTTCCCCTCTCTGCCAAGTGTTCCACCTTCTAATCCTGCCTTAGCTTATTGTCCATCAGTTTCTGACTGACAGATGATGCTTTTATACAGTGCACAAGACATTATCCTACAGCACACTAGAAGCAGTTTCCATTAAGTTACAACCAGATGGATAGACTCTAGCCCTTCATAAGTAGAATCATTTAGCTTATGAAACAAAGTATCCACAAGCACTACACCAGGTTATGAAACAAAGTATCCGCAAACTTTGCACATTCACATCAAGGGCCAAACTTATACAGGCAACAAAAAAAATTCTACAAGTGTAATGGTAGCATGCAGAAGGACACTCCACACATCTATGAATATTTGCCTTAATTCTAAAGTTAAGAATGCAGTCAAAATTTTTGTTTGAGCAACAAGTCACATGAAATGATGTTAATACGAAATGCTGGAAGAATATCAACTTTATAGTCAACTTTCATTGTGTCAATTCTAATGTCAAAACTCAAACTTCTTTTATATAATTCTATAATAATTCATGGAATATTTTAGAATACAAGAATACTATTCAGACTTGAATACAGTTTAGGAATATGTATGTATATACATATATGTATACAGTAACAATTAATGAATAAAAACGCTAAGAATTCCAAAGAGAACAAAGAGGAGTATACAGGGTGGTGTGGAGGGAGAAGAAAAGAGGGAGGAATTATAGTGTAATTATAATAATACAGTGGAATTATACTGTAATTGCAACAATATGTTAAAACCATAAATAAATAAATAAACAAATAAACAAACACAGCAGGCTCCAGTCTCCTTCCAGAATTTCCTATTCTATGCACATGGGATAAGACAGTGGAATACAGACACAAACACATATACACATGTACATGACCACATTGCCATATAAACAACAAATGCCATACATACATTATACAATTAATATGTCCTGTGTACATAGACACTATGTCGTCTAAAGATTTGTTGATGATATTAAAAGTCCTGCTCCGGGAACCACTGGCAATGGATCCTCAATTGTGTACTAGTGTCTTGGGGTTTCTGTTGCTGTGAAAAGCCACCAAGACCAGAGGCAACTTGGGAAATAAGGGTCTATTTCATAATATAGTTCGTAGGACATCATCCGAGGAAGTCAATATAGAAACCTGGTGGCTGGCAGTGCTGCTTACTGGCTTGCTCCTCATGCTTGCTCAGCCTGCTTTCTTACAGCACCCAGAACAAGAACCTAGTTTTTT